>JAWQFJ010025217.1:0-50949 GCA_034096865.1 Theodoxus fluviatilis
ATCAATTTGCTCAATTAAATTCCTTACATTGATCTGTGTATAATTATTGGTATTTTGTCGCGTTCTGACATGATTCTAAATCCATGAATACTGCTTCCTATGAATTGATTATTGCAGTCATCTAAGCTTTGTTTTCAGTTAGTATTTATGAATATGATCATATATTTAGTCCATGTCTTGCAATTTGCAGAAGTTGAAGTTCAGGAGGGTGCAGAGGTCTTGGAGCGTGCTGCTGCTGCTGTCAGAGAGGCCTACTCAGCAACTGATGCAGACCTTCAGGAGAGCCTTGGTGGAGGAGAGATTCCCATCATAGACATTAGTGTATCTTATGATGGGACCTGGCACAAAAGAGTCATTGTGCTGATAAGCATTTATTTTGCATTTTGTCCAACTCGGTTTTGAAGTGTCTGTAATTTTTTATAAATAGTTTCAGGAAAGATTTTGTCTAGATATTAGCTGTGGAGGTTGTTCAAGTTTCATAATGAGGGGCCAGCAATGCCATATGACTGGAGAAGTTTGATTATTGAATACTAGGACATTGAATCTTTTTCCCTTGATTTCTCAAAATACGGTTTTTGCTATATTTGAAAATACAAGGGAAAAAAGGGGACATGATACAGCCCTGAAATTTACAGGTCTTATTCTTTCTTATGTTTCCTTCATTATTACAGAATAATATTGAGATTTTCATGCATGAATCTGCTGTATTTATTCATCCAGTTGATTTCTTCAGTCTAATCAGTCATTGTGCTGATAAGCATTTATTTTGCGTTTTGTCCAACTCGGTTTTATAGTGTCAGTAATTTTTTATAAATAGTTTCAGGAAAGATTTTGTCTAGATATTAGCTGTGGAGGTTGTTCATATGTTTCAAAATGAGGGGCCAGCAATGCCATATGACTGAGGAAGTTTGATTATTGAATACTAAGACATTGAATCTTGTTTTCCTTGATTTCTCAAAATACGGTTTTTGCTATATTTGAAAATACAAGGAAAAAAAGGAGAAGCATGATACAGCCCTGCAATTTACAGGTCTTATTCTTTCTTATGTTTCCTTCATTCTTACAGAAGAATATTGATATTTTCCCATTCTTCTTGTTGTAATTGTCTAAAATGTGTCTGGGAAACAGGGTTTTCACGGCATAGCTTATGGGATAGTGGACCTCAAATTCAGAAAATTGGTTAGACTGCATAGAAATTGATGCCCTTCTGTAAAAAGTTTGAGTTGATGTGTATCTTGCTGAATAAATAAAATGGTGTAGTTATGAGTTGTAGTTTTTGAGTTTTGTATTTTTAAATATATTGCATGTGGCGGCCATCTTGGAAGGTTTCCATGGCAACAGAAGGTTTAAAAATTTTTATCTTCACAGTTTTTAATACCCAACATGTGTACCTTTGATATGAAAATAATTATGTATTTAGAAAAGAACTGCTTTACTCCAGCCCTATAGGCACTGCCATATCCCCCCTTAATTATTACTCCTGCACCACCATGTCTGGTTAAATAAAAATATGTCCCCTGTTCAGTATCGCTCCTGCACCACGATGTCTGGTTAAATAAAAATATGTCCCCTGTATATTATTACTCCTGCACCACCATGTCTGGTTAAATAAAAATATGTCCCCTGTTATTTATCGCTTCAGCACCACCATGTCTGGTTAAATAAAAATGTGTCCCCTGCAAAGTGTCATTCTTGTCCACCAGTGGGGTACAATTTATAATATGTCCCCTGTTAATTATCAATTCTGTACCATCATGTTGGGTAAAATATCCACCCACTGTTAGTTTTTTAATCTCTTTTGTCGCATCTGTTGATGCAGTAGAAGTAATAGTGATAGTAGTGGTTGTGTCACATCTGTTGATGCAGTAGAAGTAATAGTGATAGTAGTGGTTGTGTCACATCTGTTGATGCAGTAGAAGTAATAGTGATAGTAGTGGTTGTGTCACATCTGTTGATCCAGTAGAAGTAATAGTGATAGTAGTGGTTGTGTCACATCTGTTGATGCAGTAGAAGTAATAGTGATAGTAGTGGTTGTGTCACATCTGTTGATGCAGTAGAAGTAATAGTGATAGTAGTGGTTGTGTCACATCTGTTGATGCAGTAGAAGTAATAGTGATAGTAGTGGTTGTGTCACATCTGTTGATGCAGTAGAAGTAATAGTGACAGTAGTGGTTGTGTCACATCTGTTGATGCAGTAGAAGTAATAGTGATAGTAGTGGTTGTGTCACATCTGTTGATGCAGTAGAAGTAATATTGATAGTAGTGGTAGTGTCACATCTGTTGATGCAGTAGAAGTAATAGTGACAGTAGTGGTTGTGTCACATCTGTTGATGCAGTAGAAGTAATAGTGATAGTAGTGGTTGTGTCACATCTGTTGATGCAGTAGAAGTAATAGTGATAGTAGTGGTTGTGTCACATCTGTTGATGCAGTAGAAGTAATAGTGATAGTAGTGGTTGTGTCACATCTGTTGATGCAGTAGAAGTAATAGTGATAGTAGTGGTTGTGTCACATCTGTTGATGCAGTAGAAGTAATATTGATAGTAGTGGTAGTGTCACATCTGTTGATGCAGTAGAAGTAATAGTGATAGTAGTGGTTGTGTCACATCTGTTGATGCAGTAGAAGTAATAGTGATAGTAGTGGTTGTGTCACATCTGTTGATGCAGTAGAAGTAATATTGATAGTAGTGGTAGTGTCACATCTGTTGATGCAGTAGAAGTAATAGTGATAGTAGTGGTTGTGTCACATCTGTTGATGCAGTAGAAGTAATAGTGATAGTAGTGGTTGTGTCACATCTGTTGATGCAGTAGAAGTAATAGTGACAGTAGTGGTTGTGTCACATCTGTTGATGCAGTAGAAGTAATAGTGATAGTAGTGGTTGTGTCACATCTGTTGATGCAGTAGAAGTAATAGTGATAGTAGTGGTTGTGTCACATCTGTTGATGCAGTAGAAGTAATAGTGATAGTAGTGGTTGTGTCACATCTGTTGATGTCCTCCAGCCAGATCCATCACACTCGAGTGCAAAAGAAGACATGTGTCATCAGGAGTAACGCAGAAAACCCCCTCCACACAGAATTCCACTCCTGATTCCTACATCGCAGCCAAAGATTCCGACCCCCCAAAACACGTACAGACAGATACTGGCGATCTTTAATACCAACTGCAATAAGTATTTAAAACTCTAACTTTTCCAGAACTGCAGTCTAGTCCCAATGCCTTGTGATGCAGTCCTTTACTTTCGCTGAAATGGTCGTTGTCGGCAACATTTCTGGACACTGTACCCCAGTTTCAAATCTCGGCATTTCTTGCGAAAACGGCCATTTATGAACGTCGTTTAACTTAAGATTACACCCGAATCACGCGGACCGTTAAGGTGCATGGAGTACAGTATGCCGAGCAAGACGTTTGTCACAAAACGCAGATACATTAACGCGGCCGGATCTTAGCATAACTCCCCAGGCGTGCCAGTCACGTGACTGTAAGGCCGAGATTTCAAAACTGGGGTACAGTGTCCGGAAATCTTGCCGACTTCGACTCATTCAGCTGTACTTTCCTCTTCGTTTTTTAATACCCTGATTGTAACGTTCTGTGATGTTTGAGGAATTTTTGTTTGCAAATAATTAATTATTATTCTACCAGTGATATGTAACTTTGATTTACTTTTTGGATGAATAAAGTATAATTATGTTATGTTCGGCCTGCCGTTTCCATTCAGTGCTTGGATTTTCTGTCTTTGCAGTGGCGCCAAGATGATGTTCGGGCTGTTCATGCAAGCAACCAAGAGGGCGACAGTGTTTGCCGTGGACACTGTGCGCACGGACCAGATGCCTAACCTCCACTCGATCTACAACGTGGAGAGGAACGATAAGTCAGTGTCGCGTCTGCACTTTTGTTTGTCAGTGTGTGTCAGTGTGTCAGTGCATGAGCAAGCGAGGCCAGAGTGTGAAAAGTGACATCGGATTTTTTCAATCACAAACTTGTGAATTTTTTTGTTTCTTACAAAGTTATGATTTATTATTTTAATATAAAAATGTAACAGAAAGCGGTGCGTTCATAGCACAGATGATTGATTTTTAATGTTATGTAACGCTTTGGAAATAACTGGGTCCCTGGTGACATAACTCTGCATTGGCATGAAAATTCTTCCGGCAACATTTGGCTTGTTTGACTTGCAAGGTCACAATTGACTTCCATTGGATATGCACCTTGTTTGAAGCCTCATTTGCATGCATGCATGAACAAATGAGTGAGTGAGTTAAGGAAGGAAGGCATGGACAAATTATCTGAATGATGTCAGAATTTTCATCCTCAAGAAGGGAGAGCAACAAGGGAGTAATCTTCTGTTGGAAACACATATTTCTGGTCCTTAAACAAAAGCACTGGAAGTTGTTGGAGAAAACTTCTACAACTCCCAAAGTGTCACAGAAGTCTATTCATGTCCTCCATTCAGGCTGGCGAGGGGAGCAGATGAGACGGACATGCCTGCAGGGGGCTACTCCTTTGACGTGCGCATCGAGAAAGACGTGACAGCTGTACACCGAGGGCTGCAGAGACTGCTGTCTGCCTACCGCGATGAGAAGCGCGGCCCCACCTACATCGCCATCCAGTCTCCGTATGGTATGTACCTGTAGTGCTTCATCATTTTGGCTGTCATCACGCCATCATTGTTGTCATCAGCCTCATCGTTATTGCCATGATTGTCGTTATAGGCATTGTCGTTGCCATCACTGTACCTGCCTCCCTCCTTCCCTCCCTCTGTCCCTGCCTCCCTCTTCCGTCCCTGCCTCCCTCCTCCCTTCCCTCCCCTCCCTCCCTCCCTCCTTCCCTCTCTCCCTCTCTCCCTCCCTCTCTCCCTCTCTCTCTCCCTCTCTCCCACCTTCCCTCCCTCCCTCCCTCGGTCCTGACTCCCTCCCTCCCTCTTCCGTCCCTGCTTCCCACCTCCCCTCCCTCCCTCCCTCTCCCTATCCCTCCCTCCCTCCCTCCCCCTCCCCCCCTCCCTCCCCCTCCCTCCCCCTCCCCCCCTCCCTTCCCCTCCCCCCCCCTCCCTTCCTCCCTCTGCAACCCAGTGACCACCTGGCACCCTCCTTTGTCTGTGCAGACTTCCAGCATCTGGGGTCAGTGATGCCAGGACTGACAGAGTTTCCCCTGGTGCCTGTCTACGTCACTGAGAGGTGAGAGGAACGGAAAGGGTGGTGTGATGGATGAGTGGATAGAGAGGTGAGAGGAACGGAAAGGGTGGTGTGATGGATGGGTGGATAGAGAGGTGAGATGAACGGAAAGGGTGGTGTGATGGATGGGTGGATAGAGAGGTGAGAGGAACGGAAAGGGTGGTGTGATGGCTGAGTGGATAGAGAGGAGAGAGGAACGGAAAGGGTGGTGTGATGGATGAGTGGATAGAGAGGTGAGAGGAACGGAAAGGGTGGTGTGATGGATGAGTGGATAGAGAGGTGAGAGGAACGGAAAGGGTGGTGTGATGGATGAGTGGATAGAGAGGTGAGAGGAACGGAAAGGGTGGTGTGATGGATGGGTGGATAGAGAGGTGAGAGGAATGAAAGGGTGGTGTGATGGATGAGTGGATATAGAGGAGAGAGGAACGGAACGGGTGGCGTGATGGATGGGTGGATAGAGAGGTGAGAGGAACGGAACGGGTGGCGTGATGGATGAGTGGATAGAGAGGTGAGAGGAACGGAAAGGGTGGTGTGATGGATGAGTGGATAGAGAGGTGAGAGGAACGGAAAGGGTGGTGTGATGGATGAGTGGATAGAGAGGTGAGAGGAACGGAAAGGGTGGTGTGGTGGATAGAGAGGTGAGAGGAACGGAAAGGGTGGTGTGATGGATAGAGAGGTGAGAGGAACGGAAAGGGTGGTGTGATGGATAGAGAGGTGAGAGGAACGGAAAGGGTGGTGTGATGGATAGAGAGGTGAGAGGAACGGAAAGGGTGGTGTGATGGATGGGTGGATAGAGAGGAGAGAGGAACGGAAAGGGTGGTGTGATGGATAGAGAGGTGAGAGGAACGGAAAGGGTGGTGTGATGGATGAGTGGATAGAGAGGAGAGAGGAACGGAAAGGGTGGTGTGATGGATGAGTGGATAGAGAGGTGAGAGGAACGGAAAGGGTGGTGTGGTGGATAGAGAGGTGAGAGGAACGGAAAGGGTGGTGTGATGGATGAGTGGATAGAGAGGTGAGAGGAACGGAAAGGGTGGTGTGATGGATGGGTGGATAGAGAGGTGAGAGGAACGGAAAGGGTGGTGTGATGGATGAGTGGATAGAGAGGTGAGAGGAACGGAAAGGGTGGTGTGATGGATGAGTGGATAGAGAGGTGAGAGGAATGAAAGGGTGGTGTGATGGATGAGTGGATATAGAGGAGAGAGGAACGGAAAGGGTGGTGTGATGGATGGGTGGATAGAGAGGAGAGAGGAACGGAAAGGGTGGTGTGATGGATAGAGAGGTGAGAGGAACGGAAAGGGTGGTGTGATGGATGAGTGGATAGAGAGGTGAGAGGAACGGAAAGGGTGGTGTGATGGCTGAGTGGATAGAGAGGTGAGAGGAACGGAAAGGGTGGTGTGATGGATGAGTGGATAGAGAGGTGAGAGGAACGGAAAGGGTGGTGTGATGGATGAGTGGATAGAGAGGTGAGAGGAATGAAAGGGTGGTGAGATGGATGAGTGGATAGAGAGGAGAGAGGAACGGAAAGGGTGGTGTGATGGATGAGTGCATAGAGAGGTGAGAGGAACGGAAAGGGTGGTGTGATGGCTGAGTGGATAGAGAGGTGAGAGGAACGGAAAGGGTGGTGTGATGGATGAGTGGATAGAGAGGTGAGAGGAACGGAAAGGGTGGCGTGATGGATGAGTGGATAGAGAGGTGAGAGGAATGAAAGGGTGGTGTGGTGGATAGAGAGGTGAGAGGAACGGAACGGGTGGTGTGTTGGATGAGTGGATAGAGAGGTGAGAGGAATGAAAGGGTGGTGTGTTGGATGAGTGGATAGAGAGGTGAGAGGAATGAAAGGGTGGCGTGATGGATGAGTGGATAGAGAGGTGAGAGGAACGGAAAGGGTGGCGTGATGGATGAGTGGATAGAGAGGTGAGAGGAATGAAAGGGTGGTGTGATGGCTGAGTGGATAGAGAGGTGAGAGGAACGGAACGGGTGGTGTGTTGGATGAGTGGATAGAGAGGTGAGAGGAACGGAAAGGGTGGCGTGATGGATGAGTGGATATAGAGGTGAGAGGAATGAAAGGGTGGTGTGATGGATGAGTGGATAGAGAGGTGAGAGGAACGGAACGGGTGGTGTGATGGATGAGTGGATAGAGAGGAGAGAGGAACGGAAAGGGTGGTGTGGTGGATAGAGAGGAGAGAGGAACGGAAAGGGTGGTGTGGTGGATATAGAGGTGAGAGGAATGAAAGGGTGGTGTGATGGATGAGTGGATAGAGAGGTGAGAGGAACGGAACGGGTGGCATGATGGATGAGTGGATAGAGAGGTGAGAGGAACGGAAAGGGTGGTGTGGTGGATAGAGAGGTGAGAGGAACGGAAAGGGTGGTGTGATGGATGAGTGGATAGAGAGGTGAGAGGAACGGAAAGGGTGGTGTGTTGGATGAGTGGATAGAGAGGTGAGAGGAACGGAACGGGTGGTGTGATGGATGAGTGGATAGAGAGATGCATGGAAGAATGAAAGAATGGATGGATGAGTGGATAGAGAGATGCATGGAAGAATGAAAGAATGGATGGATGAGTGGATAGAGAGATGCATGGAAGAATGAAAGAATGGATGGACGGATGGGTGTTTTGAGTAAATGTATGAATCCATTGCATTTAGCAAGGATAATGAATTAGGCAGAGATGCATGCCTTACATTTTGCCTTTGAACGCACATCAGCGTAAAGCCTGCTGTACACAGGAGGATTCTATAGTGATGCTCCCCATAGAACACTTCATAAGCAGTGTTCATTGTTTGCCACACGGTTACCAGGCGACACTGCCAAGCCAAGCAGCATGTGTGGAGTGGAATAGAAACGGTCCTATTTTGCAGCACCACTAATGCTAGTGTTTCTCAAGCGCTAATCGCGATGTCAATGATGACTATCTAGATGATGGATGCTGAAGTGGAGAAATTGATGGAACTCTTATTGAGATCAGGAAATGTTGTACAACAGCTGAATGAATGAATGCCATAAGCTGGCATTGTGGAAATGCATACAAGCCAGCCTATTGAGATCAGGAAATGTTGTACAACAGCTGAATGAATGAATGCCATAAGCTGGCGTTGTGGAAATGCGTACAAGCCAGCCTATTGAGATCAGGAAATGTTGTACAACAGCTGAATGAATGAATGCCGTAAGCTGGCATTGTGGAAATGCATACAAGCCAGCCTATTGAGATCAGGAAATGTTGTACAACAGCTGAATGAATGAATGCCGTAAGCTGGCATTGTGGAAATGCGTACAAGCCAGCCTATTGATAGGGAAATGCATACAAGCCAGCCTATTGATAGGTAAATGCGTACAAGCCAGCCTATTGATAGGGAAATGCATACAAGCCAGCCTATTGATAGGGAAATGCATACAAGCCAGCCTATTGATAGGTAAATGCGTACAAGCCAGCCTATTGATAGGGAAATGCATACAAGCCAGCCTATTGATAGGGAAATGCATACAAGCCAGCCTATTGATAGGTAAATGCGTACAAGCCAGCCTATTGATAGGGAAATGCATACAAGCCAGCCTATTGATAGGGAAATGCATACAAGCCAGCCTATTGATAGGTAAATGCGTACAAGCCAGCCTATTGATAGGGAAATGCATACAAGCCAGCCTATTGATAGGTAAATGCATACAAGCCAGCCTATTGATAGGTAAATGCATACAAGCCAGCCTATTGATAGGGAAATGCGTACAAGCCAGCCTATTGATAGGGAAATGCATACAAGCCAGCCTATTGATAGGTAAATGCATACAAGCCAGCCTATTGATAGGTAAATGCATACAAGCCAGCCTATTGATAGGGAAATGCATACAAGCCAGCCTATTGATAGGGAAATGCGTACAAGCCAGCCTATTGATAGGTAAATGCATACAAGCCAGCCTATTGATAGGGAAATGCATACAAGCCAGCCTATTGATAGGTAAATGCGTACAAGCCAGCCTATTGATAGGTAAATGCATACAAGCCAGCCTATTGATAGGGAAATGCATACAAGCCAGCCTATTGATAGGTAAATGCATACAAGCCAGCCTATTGATAGGGAAATGCATACAAGCCAGCCTATTGATAGGGAAATGCGTACAAGCCAGCCTATTGATAGGTAAATGCATACAAGCCAGCCTATTGATAGGGAAATGCATACAAGCCAGCCTATTGATAGGGAAATGCATACAAGCCAGCCTATTGATAGGTAAATGCGTACAAGCCAGCCTATTGATAGGGAAATGCATACAAGCCAGCCTATTGATAGGTAAATGCATACAAGCCAGCCTATTGATAGGGAAATGCGTACAAGCCAGCCTATTGATAGGTAAATGCGTACAAGCCAGCCTATTGATAGGGAAATGCATACAAGCCAGCCTATTGATAGGGAAATGCATACAAGCCAGCCTATTGATAGGGAAATGCATACAAGCCAGCCTATTGATAGGGAAATGCATACAAGCCAGCCTATTGATAGGGAAATGCGTACAAGCCAGCCTATTGATAGGGAAATGCATACAAGCCAGCCTATTGATAGGGAAATGCATACAAGCCAGCCTATTGATAGGGAAATGCATACAAGCCAGCCTATTGATAGGGAAATGCGTACAAGCCAGCCTATTGATAGGGAAATGCATACAAGCCAGCCTATTGATAGGGAAATGCATACAAGCCAGCCTATTGATAGGGAAATGCGTACAAGCCAGCCTATTGATAGGGAAATGCGTACAAGCCAGCCTATTGATAGGTAAATGCGTACAAGCCAGCCTATTGATAGGGAAATGCATACAAGCCAGCCTATTGATAGGGAAATGCATACAAGCCAGCCTATTGATAGGGAAATGCATACAAGCCAGCCTATTGATAGGGAAATGCGTACAAGCCAGCCTATTGATAGGGAAATGCATACAAGCCAGCCTATTGATAGGGAAATGCGTACAAGCCAGCCTATTGATAGGGAAATGCATACAAGCCAGCCTATTGATAGGGAAATGCGTACAAGCCAGCCTATTGATAGGTAAATGCGTACAAGCCAGCCTATTGATAGGGAAATGCATACAAGCCAGCCTATTGATAGGTAAATGCGTACAAGCCAGCCTATTGATAGGGAAATGCATACAAGCCAGCCTATTGATAGGGAAATGCATACAAGCCAGCCTATTGATAGGGAAATGCATACAAGCCAGCCTATTGATAGGGAAATGCGTACAAGCCAGCCTATTGATAGGGAAATGCATACAAGCCAGCCTATTGATAGGGAAATGCATACAAGCCAGCCTATTGATAGGGAAATGCATACAAGCCAGCCTATTGATAGGGAAATGCGTACAAGCCAGCCTATTGATAGGGAAATGCGTACAAGCCAGCCTATTGATAGGGAAATGCATACAAGCCAGCCTATTGATAGGGAAATGCGTACAAGCCAGCCTATTGATAGGGAAATGCGTACAAGCCAGCCTATTGATAGGGAAATGCATACAAGCCAGCCTATTGATAGGGAAATGCATACAAGCCAGCCTATTGATAGGGAAATGCGTACAAGCCAGCCTATTGATAGGTAAATGCATACAAGCCAGCCTATTGATAGGGAAATGACTAAATGCATAAACGTGAGCAACTAAAAAGGACAATTGGGTAAAAAACAAAGTGTAAGAGAAAGTTCTGAATTTGGTGTTATTAGATACTAATAAATGTTATGAAAGTATGTGCAATAGGAGAAGATAATGAAGCGTATAGTTTTTGAGAAATTAGCGCTTGAATTTGAAAACTGGCAGGTTGTCATTACTGTTAAAAGTGTCTGACGTCAAATATTACAACAATTTTTTAAAGTCCAATAACAAACAATCGCAACAAGTTACAATTTACAACAATGTATTGCTCTGATCCAGATTTTGCATTTAACCGAAAATAACCCTTTTTAACTCTCAGGGTAGACAGTCGACAGAGAAATCTGAAAACAAAGATTGCGATTGGTGATTACAACGCTTTTGACGTCAGACACCGCGGACTTTCTGAAGAGTTTCACATGAGATTCAGAACGCTAATTCCAAATGGTTGCTATCAATTTGTACAATGATATATTGTGTACATAATGACCCGATTCCATTTGTATTTTATTGAGCAGATTTTTGCCTGCAGCAGTTCTCAGAACAGCCCACAAGCAAGTGTCGTTTTTCAGAGGCATGATTTCAGGCCGATGCAGTGATTTTTTAACCGCAGCTTTTTATAAACGTAAATGTACACCTCAAAATTATGTCTACTATATCTTCATTCATTCTTCCATACACCAAAAACAAGAATTCAAGCACAGGTTGGATACATCATGTTTTATATGCCATGAAAAGCAACAACCCTCAGCAGACACAGGTTTATGCATTTAGTCAAATGCATACAAGCCAGCCTATTGATAGGGAAATGCATACAAGCCAGCCTATTGATAGGTAAATGCATACAAGCCAGCCTATTGATAGGTAAATGCATACAAGCCAGCCTATTGATAGGGAAAAGATAGACTGCCAGATTCCGGATGACAAAACAAAAAAATTATCACAAAGATCACTGGGAGGTGTTGGAATTACTGGTTTAGTATAGAAACAAATGTTTCGGGCATAGCTCTTCTTCAGTTTTGTGGGTATAGAAACAAATGTTTCTGGTGTAGCCATTCTTCAGTTTGGCCGAACTATACTGAACCAGTGATTCCAACACCTCCCTATGATCTCTGTAATCATTTTTTATTCAGCCTGTGGATGATGCAAGTGGCCTACAGAAAGTGTCACTCACTCGCTATATTGCAAGCGATGTGTGGAGCTTGGTGTACAACAGCCTTAAGTTCCCTGACTGCCTGGTTTCTTACCCCTGGTCATAGGACCAGTGACTGATTGGTGCCATGTGGTGCTGCATGTTGACAGGGATGACCTGTACAACTGTCTAGACTGGCAACGCATGGGGTCCAAGCAGATGATGAAGCGTTTCCTCAACTCCGACATCGTCCTGCAGGTACGGACAGCACTGTCATCTGTAGCGGTGATGCTGATGGTGATAAATGATGATAGATGGTAGTGGTGTTAATGCTGATCATTTTTATGAAAATCCATGATAAAGACACTGATGAAAATTAGTCATGAAGGTAATGATTATGGAAAGTGAGTGGTAGCAGTGGTGGTAGTGTTGACGATGACGACACCGCTAATGATAACAATGAAGATGATAACATCATTGTCAATGTGTGGTTGATCTTGTTGATGCTTGTTATTCCTGTCTTAGCTTTTCTCATCGCCTCTGTTACCAAGTGTCACTGCATCCCTCTTATTATCACTGGAGTGGTCTCAGTGATTTTCTCGGTGGATGTAGGCTTAGGGGTCAGAGCATCACCGTTATTACCTTTTTAATGGCCGTAGTCATCTTCACAGTGCCTGTAGAATTAGAGACACAAACACCACCGTTATCACCGCTGTAATTGGTGGCCTTTGTGTGATCTTCACAGTGCCTGTAGAATTAGAGACACAAACACCACCGTTATCATCGCTGTAATTGATGGCCTTTGTGTGATCTGTACAGGGTATGTACGATTAGAGTATGAAACGTCAACAGTTATCACCGCTGTAATTGACGGCCTTTGTGACTTTCACAGCGCATGTAGGATTAGAGTATGAAACGTCAACAGTTATCACCGCTGTAATTGACGGCCTTTGTGACTTTCACAGCGCATGTAGGATTAGAGTATGAAACGTCAACAGTTATCACCACTAATTGATGGCCTTTGTGACTTTCACAGTGCATGTAGGATTAGAGCATGAAACGTCAACAGTTATCACCACTAATTGATGGCCTTTGTGACTTTCACAGCGCATGTAGGATTAGAGCATGAAGCGTCAACAGTTATCACCACTAATTGACGGCCTTTGTGACTTTCACAGCGCATGTACGATTAGAGTATGAAACGTCAACAGTTATCACCACTGTAATTGGTGGTCTTTGTGACTTTCACAGCACATGTAGGATTAGAGCATGAAACGTCAACAGTTATCACCGCTGTAATTGACGGCCTTTGTGACTTTCACAGCGCGTGTAGGATTAGAACATGAAACGTCAACAGTTATCACCGCTGTAATTGACGGCCTTTGTGACTTTCACAGCGCATGTAGGATTAGAACATGAAACGTCAACAGTTATCACCGCTGTAATTGACGGCCTTTGTGACTTTCACAGCGCATGTAGGATTAGAGCATGAAACGTCAACAGTTATCACCGCTGTAATTGACGGCCTTTGTGACTTTCACAGCGCATGTAGGATTAGAACATGAAACGTCAACAGTTATCACCGCTGTAATTGACGGCCTTTGTGACTTTCACAGCACATGTAGGATTAGAACATGAAACGTCAACAGTTATCACCGCTGTAATTGACGGCCTTTGTGACTTTCACAGCGCGTGTAGGATTAGAACATGAAACGTCAACAGTTATCACCGCTGTAATTGACGGCCTTTGTGACTTTCACAGCGCATGCTGGAGCAGAGTCGTTACCTGCACGTTCCCCTGGGCAACCTGCCCGAAGACGCCACACTGTTCGGATGCGACCTGTTTCTGGCACGACACCTGTACCGCCACAACCACCTGTGGTGGTGCTCCCCCACCACACAGCCTGACCTTGGGGGCAAGGAGGGGGATGACTACAGGTGAGATGAATCACTGGCTCGTAGCCATTTCACGTGCTGTCTGAATTTCATACTCGCCAACTGAACATATGGCCACATGCACACCAAAAGTAGTTGTATAATGATAACCTGACTGACCCAATTTATTTCTGCCTACCAATAAAATTTTGTTCATGCAAAAAAACTCCAAAAAACGATTTGGATTAGCCAGACAACCCCATCAATGCGGAAAAAAAGATTTGTAGGAGAAAATGTCATTAAAAAAATTGTGTATGTCATGGAAAAGTTTTGAAATTTGTTTCTTGGAACGCAGCAGGAACCCTGATCAGTGTGGAAAGTGTGGAATTGCCTCGTGTACTACAGGCTTTACTGGCCTGATGGATGTAGCTGTCCCTTAGTATCTTGAACGCTAGCACGCCATGCTAGACTAAGTCACATCCCCAGCACTGAACTGGGCCACCTGGTCTCCGCTGCAGGTCATGTGTGGAGCCTGAGGACAACCTGGTGGTGGAGGTGAACAACCCCGGCAACTACCTGTCTGCCTGCGTGGAACTGGAGATCTCAAGTCTGGCCGTCAACACTCTCATCCAGGTAGGTGTTGGTCCTACAGGTGGGCTGGAGGCGGTTCAGGTAGGTGTTGGTCCTACAGGTGGGCTGGAGGTCCTACAGGTGGGCTGGAAGCTGTACAGGTGGGCTGGAGGCAATGCAGTTGGGCTGGAGGTTTCCCTTGATGGGGTGATGGTCATACAAGTGTGCATCTTGGTTGGTCGAAGGTCATATGTTTTGATTGAAAGTCATCCAGTTGGACTGGAGGTCATTAGGAAATCTGCCTGTAAAGTCATCTTGGTTGTAGTGGAAGTTTTCCAGGTAGACTGAAACCAGCATATGTTGTGAGAGTCACTTCATCAAGATGGAGGTCAACCAGGTCATTCAAGTAGGCCAAAGGTCAATCAAGTAGGCCAAAGGTCATTCAAGTAGGCCAAAGGTCATTCAAGTAGGCCAAAGGTCACTTCTTACATGGATGGCCATCTGACAACCAGAAGGAGCTTCACTTTTTGATGATGATGTCACTTTCACCTTGCCTATAGGCTGTGCGGCTGTTCCAATGATGTGACCTTTGTACATGTATGATCTTGGTGTCATGACCTTTGTACATGTATGATCTTGGTGTCATGACCTTTCTAAGTGTATGTATGATCTTGGTGTCATGACCTTTCTACATGTATGATCTTGGTGTCATGACCTTTCTAAGTGTATGTATGATCTTGGTGTCATGACCTTTCTAAGTGTATGTATGATCTTGGTGTCATGACCTTTCTAAGTGTATGATCTTGGTGTCATGACCTTTCTACATGTATGATCTTGGTGTCATGACCTTTCTACATGTATGATCTTGGTGTCATGACCTTTCTAAGTGTATGATCTTGGTGTCATGACCTTTCTACATGTATGATCTTGGTGTCATGACCTTTCTAAGTGTATGCATGATCTTGGTGTCATGACCTTTCTACATGTAGATCTTGGTGTCATGACCTTTCTAAGTGTATGCATGATCTTGGTGTCATGACCTTTCTAAGTGTATGAATGACCTTGGTGTCACCCAAGTGAAATATAGCCCAGCTGGATGGCCGACACCCTTCACTCTCTCTAGATAAGGCCAGCTGGATGGCCGACACCCTTCACTCTCTCTAGATAAGGCCAGCTGGATGGCCTACACCCCTCACTCTCTCTAGATAAGGCCAGCTGGATGGCCTACACCCCTCTCTCTCTCTAGATAAGGCCAGCTGGATGGCCTACACCCTTCACTCTCTCTAGATAAGGCCAGCTGGATGGCCTACACCCTTCACTCTCTCTACATAAGGCCAGCTGGATGGCCGACTCCCTTCACTCTCTCTAGATAAGGCCAGCTGGATGGCCTACACCCTTCACTCTCTCTAGATAAGGCCAGCTGGATGGCCTAAACCCTTTACTCTCTCTAGATAAGGGCAGCTGGACGGCCTACACCCTTTACTCTCTCTAGATAAGCCCAGCTGGATGGCCCACACCCTTTACTCTCTCTAGATAAGCCCAGCTGGATGGCCTACACCGTTTACTCTCTCTAGATAAGGCCAGCTGGTTGGCCTACACCCCTCACTCTCTGTAGATAAGGCCAGCTGGATGGCCTACACCCTTCACTCTCTCTAGATAAGGCCAGCTGGATGGCCTACACCCTTCACTCTCTCTAGATAAGGCCAGCTGGATGGCCGACACCCTTCACTCTCTCTAGATAAGGCCAGCTGGATGGCCTACACCCTTTACTCTCTCTAGATAAGGCCAGCTGGATGGCCTACACCCTTTACTCTCTCTAGATAAGGCCAGCTGGATGGCCTACACCCTTTACTCTCTCTAGATAAGGCCAGCTGGATGGCCTACACCCTTCACTCTCTTTAGATAAGGCCAGCTGGATGGCCTACACCCTTCACTCTCTCTAGATAAGGCCAGCTGGATGGCCTAAACCCTTTACTCTCTCTAGATAAGGGCAGCTGGACGGCCTACACCCTTTACTCTCTCTAGATAAGCCCAGCTGGATGGCCCACACCCTTTACTCTCTCTAGATAAGCCCAGCTGGATGGCCTACACCGTTTACTCTCTCTAGATAAGGCCAGCTGGTTGGCCTACACCCCTCACTCTCTGTAGATAAGGCCAGCTGGATGGCCTACACCCTTCACTCTCTCTAGATAAGGCCAGCTGGATGGCCTACACCCTTCACTCTCTCTAGATAAGGCCAGCTGGATGGCCGACACCCTTCACTCTCTCTAGATAAGGCCAGCTGGATGGCCTACACCCTTTACTCTCTCTAGATAAGGCCAGCTGGATGGCCTACACCCTTTACTCTCTCTAGATAAGGCCAGCTGGATGGCCTACACCCTTTACTCTCTCTAGATAAGGCCAGCTGGATGGCCTACACCCTTCACTCTCTCTAGATAAGGCCAGCTGGATGGCCTACACCCTTCACTCTCTCTAGATAAGGCCAGCTGGATGGCCTACACCCTTTACTCTCTCTAGATAAGGCCAGCTGGGTGGCCTACACCCTTTACTCTCTCTAGATAAGGCCAGCTGGATGGCCTACACCCTTACTCTCTCTAGATACGGCCAGCTGGATGGCCTACACCCTTTACTCTCTCTAGATAAGGCCAGCTGGAGGTAGAGGTGTTCAGTAGGTGTGGAGGTGTTCAGTAGGTGTGGAAGTGTTCAGTAGGTGTGGAAGTGTTCAGTAGGTGTGGAGGTGTTCAGTAGGTGTGGAGGTGTTCAGTAGGTGTGGAAGTGTTCAGTAGGTGTGGAAGTGTTCAGTAGGTGTGGAGGTGTTTAGTAGGTGTGGAAGTGTTCTGTAGGTGTGGAAGTGTTCAGTAGGTGTGGAGGTGTTCAGTAGGTGTGGAAGTGTTCAGTAGGTGTGAAAGTGTTCAGGAGGTGTGGAAGTGTTCAGTAGGTGTTCAGTAGGTGTGGAAGTGTTAAGTAGGTGTGGAAGTGTTCAGTAGGTGTGGAGGTGTTCAGTAGGTGTGGAGGTGTTCAGTAGGTGTGGAAGTGTTCTGTAGGTGTGGAAGAGTTCTGTAGGTGTGGAAGTGTTCAGTAGATGTGGAAGTGTTCAGTAGGTGTGGAAGTGTTCAGTAGGTGTGGAAGTGTTCTGTAGGTGTGGAAGTGTTCAGTAGGGATGGAAGCGTTCTGTAGGTGTGGAAGCGTTCTGTAGGTGTGGAAGTGTTCTGTAGGTGTGGAAGTGTTCTGTAGGTGTGGAAGTGACCAGTAGATGTGGAAGTGTTCTGTAGGTGTGGAAGTGTTCAGTAAATGTGGAAGTGTTCAGTAGGTGTGGAGGTGTTCAGTAGGTGTGGAGGTCTTCAGTAGGTGTGGAAGTGTTCTGTAGGTGTGGAAGTGTTCTGTAGGTGTGGAAGTGTTCAGTAGGTGTGGAAGTGTTCTGTAGGTGTGGAAGTGTTCAGTAGGTGTGGAAGTGTTCAGTAGGTGTGGAAGTGTTCTGTAGGTGTGGAAGTGTTCAGTAGGTGTGGAAGTGTTCTGTAGGTGTGGAAGTGTTCAGTAGATGTGGAGGTGTTCAGTAGGTGTGGAAGTGTTCTGTAGGTGTGGAAGTGTTCAGTAGGTGTGGAAGTGTTCAGTAGGTGTGGAAGTGTTCAGAAGGTGTGGAGGTGTTCAGTAGGTGTGGAAGTGTTCTGTAGGTGTGGAAGTGTTCTGTAGGTGTGGAAGTGTTCGTTAGAAAAGTCTGATGACCAGGGGGGATGAAGGTGTGAAGTTTGATCGCAGTGAATGGCCGGGTGAAAAGTTGCGAAATGAAAATATACCTTACTTTATTTACTCTCACCTCCTGAGGGATGGCGGTAAGAATTCAGACTTACTAATGCTAACCAGCACTAGTGCTTGCATTGTCAATGGCCCTACATAGCCTACAAAGGCTTAATGGCAGTTAAACGTTATTCATTCATCCATCTATTCATTCATCCCTCATCCTCCCTTCTCTGTTTCCCCCAGTCGAGCCACGTGCATGACCAGGAGGGCAGCAGTGCCGTCAGCTTCGACACCATGCCCCAGACGTCCCGGGAGGAGATGATTCATTCATCCATTCATTCATCCATTCATCCATCTATTCATTCATCTATTCATTCATTCCTCATGCTCCCTTCTATGTTTCCCCCCAGTCGAGCCACGTGCATGACCAGGAGGGCAGCAGTGCCGTCAGCTTCGACACCATGCCCCAGACGTCCCTGGAGGAGATGATGATAGGACAGGGAGCAGCCACCTTACTGGCCTCCTATGATGAGGCGGCCTTGACCTCCACAACCTTTCGCATCCTCAAGGCCATGGTGACGGGCTGGGTGCGGGATGTGTCCCACCACAACAACCTGTTTGCCGACTACCAGGTCCTGCACTTCTACAGGTAATCCAATCCTTTGTTCCACCACCACCACTTCATTAGTACTGATGGTAGTGATGCTGGGTTATCTGTCTGCACCACGAGGTTTCTCTCAAACTGTGAGAGGCCACTCTGCGCTCTGTGTCTTCAGGCACTCCTGTCCAAAGAAGCTACCTCCCAGTCGTCCATGCCAATCCTAGGTTGAGATTGCACTTGAATAAACTTTATAGCATAGGTGGGGTTGGCCTCATCCCCTCTGTCAGTTCTCCATAGAGGAGATCTTTGGGAAATCGCCCATCTTCCATGCGGGACACTTGGCCCTATCAGTGCAGTCACCTTTGCTTAAGCTTCGGGCAGACAGACCAGCTTTGACCTTCGGATGTGTATGCTGTGGTTTGGCCCGCCACTCCCGCATCTGACTTGTGAGCCACAACTGACGCTGTCCAGGAGACAGGACTGGCTCCCAGCGACACGAATGCATGGTCCTTGGGGACTGACGGACTCCTACTCATGCTCATCCTGATGTTAGGATAATCAGATTTATCTTTGTAGAGAGAGAGAGTGGCCTGTTTGTTGATCTCTGCCTGTCTCTGCCCAGGTGGCTTCGATCCCCTGCAGCCTTGCTGTACGACGCAGCGCTTCGACGCACTCTGCAGTCCCTGATGAAGAAAGTCTTCCTGCAGGTAATGATGATGTTGGTGGAGACTGATTTGGACTTGTCTCTTGTTTGGCTTCTTCTCAGTGTTGGCAGTGAAATGGAAGTGTGATGCTCTTATCTTCACTAGCATGAATTCAAGGGTTTGGTTGTTTGTTTTGTGTGAGTGTTCGTGTGTGTGTGTGTGTGTAGGGATTTAGTGTGCTTGCATATGTATGTGTGTGTGCGTGCTTGTGTGTGAGTAGGGATTTAGTGTGCTTGCATATGTGGACGTCCACGATATTGCCTAACACTAGGTGGGACATACCTGTGTTTGGTTTCTTTGTAACCAGCGTGACGATCACATGCGTATATCATTATAAAAGGTATCATTTTGATATCTAGCATGAGGGAACATCAAATTAGTTCTATGAAAACAAACATGACTTGTCCTTGTCCTTACCCTTGTCCTTGTCCTTATCCTTGTCCTTACCCTTGTCCTTATCCTTGTCCTTACCCTTGTCCTTGTCCTTGTCCTCGTTATCAGGATTGGCTTTGGCTGTTGGTGTTGCTGCTGTTTACTACAAGATTCATTATCCTCCTTATTCAGAAAGGGAAATACATACATATGGCTGGCTCAAAATAATCTTTGTTGCAAAGACGGTATATCAAGTGATTTGCACACAAAGCAACAATATATGAAAAAGGAAAAAAAAGAAACCAGAACAATTTGTACATATAATCAGATCATCCTCCATGTCACCCATCCAATCATCCTTCCAATCATCCATCCATCCATCCATCTATCCATCCTTCCAATCATCCATCCTGCCATCCTTCCAATCATCCATCCATCCATCCATCCAACCTTCCATCCATCCATCCATCCAATCGTCCTTCCAATCATCTATCCTTCCATCCATCTATCCATCCATCCTTCCAATTATCCATCCTTCCAATCATCCATCCTTCCATCCAACCATCCATTATCCATCCATCTATCCATCCAATTTTCCATCCATCTATCCATCCAATTTTCCATCCATCCATCAATGCATCCATCCATGCATCCATCCATCCATCCATCCATCCATTCATCCATCCAACCTTCCATCCAACCTTCCATTCATCCATCCATCCAACCTTCCTTCCATCCATTCATCCATCCATCCATCCAACCTTCCATCCAACCTTCCATCCATCCATCCATCCATCCATCCATGCATCCATCCATCCATCCATCCATCCATCCATCCATCCATCCATCATCCATCCATCCATCCATCCATCCATCCACCCACCCATCCACCCTTCAGTCCGTCCATCCATCCATCCATCCATCCATCCATCCATCAATGCATCCATCCATCCATCCATCCATCCATCCATCCAACCTTCCTTCCATCCATCCATCCATCCATCCATCCAACCTTCCATCCAACCTTCCATCCATCCATCCATCCATCCATCCATCCATCCATCCATCCATCCATCCATCCATCCATCCATCCATCCATCCATCATCCATCCATCCATCCATCCATCCATCCATCCATCCATCCTCCACGTCTTTGTGTTCCAGCTGGTGATGGAGTTCCAGAGACTGGGTTCCACCGTGGTCTACGGCAACTTCAACCGCCTGGTGCTGAGCACCAAGAAGCGGTGCGTGGTGGACGCGCTGGCCTACGTGGAGTATGTCACCAACTCTATCCGCACCCGCCCGCTGTTCCAGCTGATGGACATCACCTACGAGAGCTGCTGGGAAATTCTGCTGTGGATGGACCCGGTAGGACTTGGAATGGGTGAATGGTGGTGATGATCATAGAGATAACTGGAGAGCGCTTTGCAATGGGTGAATGGTGGTGATGATCATAGAGATAACTGGAGAGCGCAAACCTCCACCAAGGAAGCCACTATTTCTTCTTCCATGGCCTGTATAATTCAGACAGCATGTTCCGCTAGCCAGGCCTGGTTCTGCGAAGTTCAAATTTAATATAGCACCTGCTAGCAGTCTGCGTGTGGAATGCATATGCCAGTGTAGTGAATAATGTGAATTATTTGACGTCATCAACTATGTGATTCACGATTTATTATCTCTTTATGAGTGTAAATCCAAAACTACAAAACATATTGCCTCCAAAACTCAATGGATTGTTCCTTTTGGTGAAACCCTCGCCATCAACCAAATTTCATTAGAATCCATTTGTAACTTTATGAGTTATTTTACAGAATAACTAACGAAGTAACCGAGGAAAAAAAAACTCCTTGGCAGAGGTAATAATAACCCTATTTCATCCTCCCTTTGTTCTTTTAAGGAAGTTTTCATGGGGAATCTCACCCCCGGTCACGGTTGTGCAGCACCCAGTAACCGGTTTTACTCCTCTGTAGGTGAGGTAATGCGGGTGAAGCACCTTGCCCAAGGATGCAACTCTAGAATCTGCACAGTTTTGAACATCATGTTGCGCTTGTCTCTTTTCGCAATGTTCTGTTACTACCCTAGCTTGCGCCGGGAAGTCGAAGTTCACAAACTCTGGTAGTCGTTTCCAACAAAACTTTATTCCTGCAATGGTCGATACACAGCGGTGACAATCAGTAAACAGTATCGTCGTAACAACTTCACTCTACGCACAATGCCGCAAAGGACTCACTCCTTACAAAGGAGGACTCACTTATCCTCTTGTTAAGCTCTCACCTTAACTCTGTCGGGTGCGCTCTCTTCTGTCGCTTTGTCATGCTTTATATACCGTTACACAGGTTCCAGAACCTTTGAGAACTGAGTTGAACATACTTCACGCTCTGGTGGCTACACGACTGATGTCACATGACACAGCCAAGACAAATTTAGCCTGACTCCGTCACGTAACCAAGCAACAGCATGAGCGGAGAGGCTGATGTAAACAGCTCAATAGCGCGATGATACTCTCGTGCATTCTAGAACCTTCACAACAATCACTACCACTAGCCTAGCGGCAAGCAACAGCAGACGACCTCTCTAACCACTGAACCAGAACCAGTGGTTGAAAATGGAGATGACGACAATTGTTGTTGTTGTTATCTTTAAAGTTGTCATTTCTCTCCACCTCCTGAATGACATCATGATGATCTGCTCCCCAGGCCAACCACGGCGGGGTGCGGGGCAAAGTACCAACGGTGGGGGGCGGGGCTGAGGACAGCGACAGCGAGGGGGAGGAGCTGAACGCCTCCAGCGAAGAGGTAAGAAAGCGACGTTGTTCCCTGTTGCCGTCTGTCCACAGAGTGTCGGGAAAGGGAGCTAGCTGCCTTGTCGCACACGAAGTCCAAGGATGATGTACTTGACTGCAGCCCATCACGGGGATGATGACAGTGGTGATGTTGGATGAATGATTAGTAGAGTGGTTGATACAAGAACAGTTTACTTGACTGCAGCCCATGACAGTGGTGATGACAGTGGTGTTTTATTTATAATTAATAGAATAATTCATACAAAGAGGATTTACTTGACTGCAGCCCATGACAGTGGTGATGGCAGTGATGATCATAGTGGTGATGACAGTGGGGATGACAGTGGTGTTTTATTTATAATTAATAGAATAATTAATACAAAGAGGATTTACTTGACTGCAGCCCATGACAGTGGTGATGACAGTGATGATCATAGTGGTGTTGACAGTGGTAATTTATTTCTAATTAATAGAATAATTAATACAAAGAGGATTTACTTGACTGCAGCCCATGACAGTGGTGATGACAGTGATGATCATAGTGGTGTTGACAGTGGTAATTTATTTCTAATTAATAGAATAATTAATGCAAAGAGGATTTACTTGACTGCAGCCCATGACAGTGGTGATCATAGTGGTGATGACAGTGGAGATGACAGTGATGATGTTTGATTTATAATTAATAGAAGAATTAATACAAGGAGGATTTACTTGACTGCAGCCCGAGGTGGAGATGAACTGGAACATTATGCACTTCCTGCCCACTGCTGGATCATGCCAGGAGAACTTCACTGTGAGTAACCTCCCTTGTTCCTCCTCTATTTCCTATTTTTTGACTCGCATGTGAAGCAAAAGTGAGTATGTACTCACCCGTTTCGTCCGTCCGGGCGTCCGTGAAAAACTTTAACGTTGGATTTTTCTCAGAGACTATTAAGTCTATCAATACCAAATGTGGCATGATGGTGTATGATGACAAGGCCTCAAAAAACATACATAGTGACTTGACCTTGCTTCAAGGTCAAGGTCACAGGGGCCATAAATGTTGTCTAAAAAACAGACATTTTTCACATTTTTTCAATTTTCTCTGAAGTTTTTGAGATTGGATACTTCACATATATATGGTATATAGGGCAAAGTAAGCCCTATCTTTTGATACCAGTTTGGTTGACCTTGCTTCAAGGTCAAGGTCACAGGAGCTCTTCAAAGTTGGATTGTATACATATTTTGAAGTGACCTTGACCCTGAACTATGGAAGATAACTGTTTCAAACTGAATAATTATTTGGGGCACATGTTATACTTTCATCATGAGACACATTTGGTCACATATCATCAAGGTCAAGGTCACTTTGACCCTTATGAAATGTGACCAAAATGGGGTAGTGAACCACTAAAAGTGACCATATCTCATGGTAGAAAGTGCCAATAAGCACCATTGTGCTTCCTATGTCTTGAATTAACAGCTTTGTGTTGCATGACCTTGGATGACCTTGACCTTGGGTCAAGGTCACGTGTATTTTGGTAGGAAAAATGTGTAAAGCATTTCTTAGTGTATGATGTCATTGCTAGGTTTAGTTTGTTGACCCGAAGGTCAAGTTCATGTAACGGTCAAGGTCAAGCATGTGAGTCGTATGGGCTTTGCCCTTCTTGTTTTCCTTCTCCTTTTCCTTCACCTCCTCTTCCCCCTTCTCCTCTTCCTGCTCCTCCTCCTGCTGCTGCTCCTCCTCCTCCTCCTGCTGCTCCTCCTCCTGCTGCTCCTGCTCCTCCTCCTGCTGCTCCTGCTCCTCCTCCTGCTGCTGCTGCTGCAAATGCTCCTCCTCCTCCTCCTGCTGCTGCTGCTCCTGCTCCTCCTCCTCCTGTTGCTGCTGCTCCTCCTCCTTCTCCTCCTGCTGCCGCTGCTGCTGCTAATGCTCCTGCTCCTCCTGCTGCTGCTGCTGCTAATGCTCCTGCTCCTTCTCCTGCTGCTGCTGCTGCTAATGCTCCTCCTTCTCCTCCTGCTCCTGCTGCTCCTCCTCCTCCTTCTCCTCCTGTTGCTTCTGCTCCTCCTCCTGCTGCTGCTGCTGCTAATGCTCCTGCTCCTGCTCCTTCTGCTCCTCCTGCTCCTGCTCCTGCTCCTTCTGCTCCTCCTCCTGCTCCTTCCTGCTCCTTCTCCTGCTTCTGCTCCTGCTCCTTCTCCTGCTTCTGCTCCTGCTCCTTCTGCTGCTGCTGCTGCTGCTCCTTCTGCTGCTGCTGCTCCTGCTGCTCCTTCTGCTGCTGCTGCTGCTGCTCCTCTTCCTCCTGCTACTGCTGCTGCTGTTCTGCTACTCCTGCTCCTCTTGCTTCTCCTTCTGCTCCTCCTCCTGCTTCTCCTCCTGCTCCTCTTTCTCCGCTTCCTCTTCCTCCTCCTCCTCCTTCTCTTCCTTCTCCTTCTCCCCACCCCCTCCCCCCTCTCCTCCTTCTCTTCCTCCTCCTCCCCCCCACTTCTCTTTCTCTTCCTTCTTCTTCCCACTCCCCTCCCCCCTCTCTTCTCTTCCTTCTCCTTCTTCCCTCCCTTCCTCCTCCTTCTCCTCTTCTCTCCCCCCCCCCCCCACCCCCCACCCCCCACCCCTGTTTCCCACTTTGATTACAGGACATCTAAGATAAAAGTTGCTTTAAAATCTGACACTTTCATGCCTCTGATGCTGCAGATGATGGTGTGGGGGTGGGGAATGGCTAACTCCTGCATTCATTCTTCCATTCATCTATTCATTCATCCATTCATTCATTCACTCATCCATCCATCCATACTGCAGGTGACGGTGGGGGGCTACATTCTGGCCACGTACACGCACCTCAAGGGAGAGAAGAAGCGACAGGTGACGGGCAACACTCCCATCAAACGCCGCGACAACAGTCAGACGCAGGTAAGGCTTTCGCTTGATGACACTGACATGTTTATTCAAATAAGCCAGTTTAGATGAAAATCAGCTAGTAGCGTATGTAAATGAGTTCAAGCAGTTTCAAGACTGCGAATCTTGCCAATTAATGTGTGGATTGAAGCAAAAATATGACAGCATTGTATTGCAACCAGTAGGAATGGGCTGGAAGAGTCAGAAACAAGATCCAATTGCAAAAGTCTTCCTTCTACTTGATCTCTAAACTTTCATAGAGAAAGTTCCTTTAATGAAAGATGTGTTTATGTGTGTGTGCATGCATGTGTGCTGTGTTTGTGTGCATGTATCAATGAATGTCCGTGTGTGTGTGTGTGTGTGTGTGCATGCATGTGTGCTGTGTTTGTGTGCATGCATGTGTGATGTGTTTGTGTGTGTGCATGCATGTGTGCTGTGTTTGTGTGCATGTGTCAATGAATGTGCGTGTGTCTGAGTGTGCACGTGTCTGTGTGTGTATCACCTCCCTCCACACTCACACACACAATTCTCTAATTATGTCTGTTTTTGTGTCTAGGGGTATCGCTAGTGAAGGGGGATAATTAAATTCACTCACTCTCTTCTCATGCTCGCATGACATGACACAATGTTCATTAACTCAATGACGACGCACCGCATCATATGATGAGATGAGGTGAGCAACGGTTGACGACGCATCTCATCATATGATGAGGTGCTTATGTAAATTTCTTGTGCATGTTGTGAGGGGCTCTTAACCAATCGAGGTAGTCTAGTTCTCTTATAAGATAGTGAGGAACATTGTAGATAGTCTGTGTCTCTGAATTTGAAGAGGATAAGGCACTGCCAGACTTTGTTTACACAAGTGGCAAGGGGGCGATTTCAACGCTAAATCGCAATGGCGTCGCAGCGGGACGATGAGGATTTTGTTGCAATCGCTATGGAAGAAAGATCAGATGAGGAGGACAATGTGCTCCTTTTTTCCAAAGAGGACGAAGATGAAAAAGATGCAGTTTTAGAGGAGCAGATCCTAGATATAGTGCATGAACTGCTGACCGAAGAAGAGGAATCAAAAACTGATCCGTACATGTTGTCAGCTGAGCAAGTCGGCCTCCCTCCAGCCGAACTATAAACCGGCACGCCAGACGGTACCCTTCTTTGTTGCAATACTATATTCAAAATAAAAATAATGAGAGAATGCCATTGATCTCCAAGGATAAAGGAGACAAAGAGCTTTCTAATGATGGCAACAGTTTTTCCATTGCTTGATTAGTTTTTTTTCCCCAGCAATTTCTGTAAAAATGCCCAGAAACATGCGTCTCCAGTCAATATGAGCTAAAAATAGTGCCGTCTTCAATGAGTTAAGGATTTTCTTTAATCAAACTTAATCATGAGTAAAATCAAATTCAAGGCAATATGAATAAAAATATCAATAAATTCTATCAGTCTACTCTCTGACTGAAAGTAGAAGATTACTTCCACTGAACCAGAACCAAAGTTGACCCAAAGTTACTCACACGCTGAAGCAGATAGGAGACGACGATTCTCGAATTTTCCACCGACGAACACTTCTGCCCAAAAACGATGTCCACTCAGAAATGAGCATTCACAAGTACACACTCCTTCTCTCAAGGCTACACCTCGAAAGGAGAGGTTAGAAAGGCCACGAACACCTGTGGGTCACCCACACACATATGTACCGTGCGGACACAGGTTTAAACACTTCAGTGAGCGCTCAGAACCAAATGACGAAACTTCTCCATGCGACGAAACTCAGCGTCATAATCCGACAAAGCTGGACCTTTATTTCAGATTGTCGGGGGAGGAATTGAACATTTTAACATGTAGACTCCTCGTCTTACACGGAGTTACTCTAATTACGTCCATTCATGTTGATATCCTCAGAGTCAACTGAATTACTTTTTCTGGCGTTTTTGACTCAAGAGTTACTCACAGCGCATGCGCCACCATCTCCAACCAATCAAATCATTGTTGCATCACTGATAATTTTAGAAACAGCCGGTTCAAACTGGTCTCAAAGTACAAAGCTCAGCTTGTTCTCGCCAAAACATCGTTATGGTGAATGCCTTAAACAATATAGAAAATGGAATAAAGTCTGAACCGTAACAGTCAGTGTGTGTGTGTGTGTGTGTGTGTATGTCAGTATATGTGTGTGTGTGTGTGTGTGTGTGTGTGTGAGGTTTGGTGCGCATATGATGAATATAGGGGTGTAGGTCCCTGTCCATTGTTGCAGTCCCTGTCCGTTGTTGCAGTCCCTGTCCTGTGTTGCAGTCCCTGTTCTGTGTTGCAGTCCCTGTCCTGTGTTGCAGTCAGTGTCCTGTGTTGCAGTCCCTGTCCTGTGTTGCAGTGCCTGTCCTGTGTTGCAGTGCCTGTCCTGTGTTGCAGTCCCTGTCCTGTGTTGCAGTGCCTGTCCTGTGTTGCAGTCCCTGTCCTGTGTTGCAGTCCCTGTCCTGTGTTGCAGTCCCTGTCCTGTGTTGCAGTCCCTGTCCTGTGTTGCAGTCCGTGTCCTGTGTTGCAGTCCCTGTCCTGTGTTGCAGTCAGTGTCCTGTGTTGCAGTCCCTGTCCTGTGTTGCAGTGCCTGTCCTGTGTTGCAGTGCCTGTCCTGTGTTGCAGTCCCTGTCCTGTGTTGCAGTCCCTGTCCTGTGTTGCAGTCCCTGTCCTGTGTTGCAGTCCCTGTCCTGTGTTGCAGTCCCTGTCCTGTGTTGCAGTGCCTGTCCTGTGTTGCAGTGCCTGCCCTGTGTTGCAGTCCCTGTCCTGTGTTGCAGTGCCTGTCCTGTGTTGCAGTCCCTGTCCTGTGTTGCAGTCCCTGTCCTGTGTTGCAGTCCCTGTCCTGTGTTGCAGTCCCTGTCCTGTGTTGCAGTCCCTGTCCTGTGTCGCAGTCCCTGTCCTGTGTTGCAGTCCCTGTCCTGTGTTGCAGTCCCTGTCCATTGTTGCAGTCCCTGTCCTGTGTTGCAGTCCCTGTCCTGTGTTGCAGTCCCTGTCCTGTGTTGCAGTCCCTGTCCTGTGTTGCAGTCCCTGTCCTGTGTTGCAGTCCCTGTCCTGTGTTGCAGTCAGTGTCCTGTGTTGCAGTCCCTGTCCTGTGTTGCAGTCCTGTCCTGTGTTGCAGTCCCTGTCCTGTGTTGCAGTCCCTGTCCTGTGTTGCAGTCCCTGTCCTGTGTTGCAGTCCCTGTCCTGTGTTGCAGTCCCTGTCCTGTGTTGCAGTCCCTGTCCTGTGTTGCAGTCCCTGTCCTGTGTTGCAGTCCCTGTCCTGTGTTGCAGTCCCTGTCCTGTGTTGCAGTCCCTGTCCTGTGTTGCAGTCCCTGTCCTGTGTTGCAGTCCCTGTCCTGTGTTGCAGTCCCTGTCCTGTGTTGCAGTCCCTGTCCTGTGTTGCAGTCCCTGTCCTGTGTTGCACCCTATCCGCTGTTGCAGTCCCTGTCCTGTGTTGCAGTGCCTGTCCTGTGTTGCAGTCCCTGTCCTGTGTTGCAGTCAGTGTCCTGTGTTGCAGTCCCTGTCCTGTGTTGCAGTCAGTGTCCTGTGTTGCAGTCCCTGTCCTGTGTTGCAGTCCCTGTCCTGTGTTGCAGTCCCTGTTCTGTGTTGCAGTCCCTGTCCTGTGTTGCAGTCAGTGTCCTGTGTTGCAGTCCCTGTCCTGTGTTGCAGTCCCTGTCCTGTGTTGCAGTCCCTGTCCTGTGTTGCAGTCCCTGTCCTGTGTTGCAGTCCCTGTCCTGTGTTGCAGTCAGTGTCCATTGTTGCAGTCCCTGTCCTGTGTTGCAGTCCCTGTCCTGTGTTGCAGTCCCTGTCCTGTGTTGCAGTCAGTGTCCTGTGTTGCAGTCCCTGTCCTGTGTTGCAGTCCCTGTCCTGTGTTGCAGTCCCTGTCCTGTGTTGCAGTCCCTGTCCTGTGTTGCAGTCCCTGTCCTGTGTTGCAGTCCCTGTCCTGTGTTGCAGTCAGTGTCCATTGTTGCAGTCCCTGTCCTGTGTTGCAGTCAGTGTCCTGTGTTGCAGTCCCTGTTCTGTGTTGCAGTCCCTGTCCTGTGTTGCAGTCCCTGTCCTGTGTTGCAGTCCCTGTCCTGTGTTGCAGTCCCTGTCCTGTGTTGCAGTCCCTGTCCTGTGTTGCAGTCAGTGTCCTGTGTTGCAGTCCCTGTTCTGTGTTGCAGTCCCTGTCCTGTGTTGCAGTCCCTGTCCTGTGTTGCAGTCCCTGTCCTGTGTTGCAGTCCCTGTCCTGTGTTGCAGTCCCTGTCCTGTGTTGCAGTCCCTGTCCTGTGTTGCAGTCCCTGTCCTGTGTTGCAGTCCCTGTCCTGTGTTGCAGTCAGTGTCCTGTGTTGCAGTCCCTGTCCTGTGTTGCAGTCAGTGTCCTGTGTTGCAGTCCCTGTCCTGTGTTGCAGTCCCTGTCCTGTGTTGCAGTCCCTGTCCTGTGTTGCAGTCCCTGTTCTGTGTTGCAGTCCCTGTCCTGTGTTGCAGTCCCTGTCCTGTGTTGCAGTCCCTGTCCTGTGTTGCAGTCCCTGTGCTGTGTTGCAGTCCCTGTCCTGTGTTGCAGTCCCTGTCCTGTGTTGCAGTCCCTGTCCTGTGTTGCAGTCCCTGTCCTGTGTTGCAGTCCCTGTCCTGTGTTGCAGTCCCTGTCCTGTGTTGCAGTCCCTGTCCTGTGTTGCAGTCCCTGTCCTGTGTTGCAGTCCCTGTCCTGTGTTGCAGTCAGTGTCCTGTGTTGCAGTCCCTGTCCTGTGTTGCAGTCCCTGTCCTGTGTTGCAGTCCCTGTCCTGTGTTGCAGTCCCTGTCCTGTGTTGCAGTCCCTGTCCTGTGTTGCAGTCCCTGTCCTGTGTTGCAGTCCCTGTCCTGTGTTGCAGTCCCTGTTCTGTGTTGCAGTCCCTGTCCTGTGTTGCAGTCTCTGTCCATTGTTGCAGTCCCTGTCCTGTGTTGCAGTCCCTGTCCTGTGTTGCAGTCCCTGTCCTGTGTTGCAGTCCCTGTGCTGTGTTGCAGTCCCTGTCCTGTGTTGCAGTCCCTGTCCTGTGTTGCAGTACCTGTCCTGTGTTTCAGTCCCTGTCCTGTGTTGCAGTCCCTGTCCTGTGTTGCAGTCAGTGTCCATTGTTGCAGTCCCTGTCCTGTGTTGCAGTCAGTGTGCTGTGTTGCAGTCCCTGTCCTGTGTTGCAGTCCCTGTCCTGTGTTGCAGTCCCTGTCCTGTGTTGCAGTCCCTGTCCTGTGTTGCAGTCCCTGTCCTGTGTTGCAGTCCCTGTCCTGTGTTGCAGTCAGTGTCCTGTGTTGCAGTCCCTGTCCTGTGTTGCAGTCAGTGTCCTGTGTTGCAGTCCCTGTCCTGTGTTGCAGTCCCTGTCCTGTGTTGCAGTCCCTGTCCTGTGTTGCAGTCAGTGTCCTGTGTTGCAGTCCCTGTCCTGTGTTGCAGTCAGTGTCCATTGTATCAGTCCCTGTCCTGTGTTGCAGTCCCTGTCCTGTGTTGCAGTCCCTGTCCTGTGTTGCAGTCCCTGTCCTGTGTTGCAGTCCCTGTCCTGTGTTGCAGTCCCTGTCCTGTGTTGCAGTCAGTGTCCTGTGTTGCAGTCCCTATCCATTGTTGCACCCTATCCGCTGTTGCAGTCCCTATCCATTGTTGCACCCTATCCGCTGTTGCAGTCCCTATCCATTGTTGCAGTCCCTATCCGCTGTTGCAGTCCCTATCCATTGTTGCAGTCCCTATCCGTTGTTGCAGGTGCTGCAGGACAACTCAGCTCTCCCTGCCTCGCTGGTGTTTGCGCAAGACTTTGTGTCTGGAGAGCTTGCCCAACAGCTCTTTGAGTGAGTCTCCTCCGGAGGTGTAGAAAATAATCGTCTGTGCTTTCTGTATCGCTGATGATCTGCAGTTGTGGTGGTTGAGTTAGCCCTTCTTTTCTTTGTTTCATCATGGGTTTTTGTTCTCAGACAAAGCAAGTAATTTGTGCAACTGGTGACTGAACAGGAATGTGCTAGGTCTGTGTGAAGGGTGTGGATGTTCAGAACAGAATGGTTTATTTGATAGAGGCCATAAGGCCATCATAAGGAGAGACACATGAGGAATAATGCAAGTAGCGATTCATAGACACAGTATTTGTTTTAACAGACAGAAGGAATTCCATGTGAGGGACAGGCAGGAAAGAAAAAAAAGTAGGTCCACAGGCGGGGACTGAACCCACGACCTTTCGGTCAGGGCCCAAAATTTATTTGTGCGCAGGAGTCGGTCTCCTCGAACCCAAATTGCAATGCTTTACAGAGAAGTCAAGCGAGAGAGCAACATTAGCAACCTCCAAATGGCATGACCCTTGCAAGTTTTGTGCTGTTAGATTTCTGTCCGATTTTGAGAAGTGAAGTTTGAAGTCTTGATTTCGGGGGGGGGGGGGGGGAGGGGGGGGATTGCTGTAGACGTTCAATGACCCAAAGATTCTTTCACAACTTGTGACCGCGTGTCACCATTGTCACACTGTTGTAGTTGCTCTTGCTGCTCCTCCTGCTTTTCTTGTGACAGTTGTTGTTGTGACGGTTGTTGTCGTCATGGCATCAGTTGCAGTCATGAGGACATAGTGAAAGTAAGTGCTGGCTGTGTTAGATCTCGTTTGCATCCAGATGACATCAATGTCGACGCTTAATATCTAACCCCTGAGAAATAAAGCAAGAATACAGAAAAGAGTTGGATGTTTTTCCACGGAGCTGCTGTGTGGGTAAGATGCCACATACAACACCCTGGAAAATGCTGATGCAGAATGGTTTTTGTCGTTTGCACCAACATGACACAGTGGGCTGTGAAAAAGACAGGAATATTTAATGACAGTCCACTTCAGGATGACACATCAGTGTTTTATGACTGCCATTTTTCTCTTCAGGATGACGCAACAGACATTGAAAAAGTCGTCTTTTTTTTTTACTACCAATTTTTCCCTTCAGGATGACATCAGGTGTTTAAAAAGTTGTCTTTTTAATTTTTCCAAATGACTGCCATTTTCCCTTCAGGATGACATCAGATGTTGACAAAAGTTGTCAATGTTTTATTTTGTTGCTGTTGTCTCCTGCAGCATGTTACAGCAGACACTGAAAAAGCTATCCACGCTGCATGGCAGCTGTTCCAACCTGCCCAGGGTATTCCCCAGGCGTCCAGGGTCTCACCTGCACTTCAAGAACCCCAGCCTGGAGTTCATCAAGACCATCTGCCAGGTAGCGGCCTCCCCCACACCTGTGTCCTCTGTGTCACCCACTGTCTCCTTTCTGTCTGTCAGTTCTCGTTTGTCCGGTCAGTCTGCCTTCTGCCCTCTTGCAGTCTGTCTGCTGTCATCTCAATCATCCTGCCTGCCTGCCTGTCAGTCTGTCAGTCTTTTTGTCGTGTATGTGTCTGCCTGTTTGTGTGTCTGCCTGTTTTCCTGGCTGGCTGGTTGGCTAAGTGTCTCTGTGTGTGTCTGCCTGTTTGTGTGTCTGCCTGTTTGCCTGCCTGGCTGGCTGGCTGGTTGGCTGGTTGGCTAAGTGTCTCTGTGTGTGTGTCTGCCTGTTTGTGTGTCAATTTGTCCATCCATCCTTCTGTCCATCTGTTTGCTCATGTCAGTCTCTCTGTCCATCTGTCTGTCCATCCATTGGTCTGTTTGTCTGACTGTGTGTGTCTATCTGTATGTCTGTCTGTCTTTCTGTCTCTCTGTCAGTCTGTCTGTCTCTCTGCCTTTCTCTCTGTCTCTCTGTCCGTCTCTCTGTCCGTCTCTCTGTCTGTCTCTCTGTCTGTCTCTCACTCTCTGTCATTATGCTCTCCTCCCTTAGTATTATACTTTCCCCCCCAAATGTTACGCCCCCCTCCCCAGATGCCACCCCACACTCCCCCGAGTGCCATGATCTCTGTGTGCATGCAGGTACTGATGCTGGACAGCAGCGTCACACAGCAGGTGAACAAGCTGAGGCGAGACCTGCTCAAGTTCATCGGCATCGGAGAGTTTGCGGAGGATGCAGACTTCCGCGAGCCCTGCCTCACTTACGTCCTGCCTGAGGTAACTGGTTGTTTTTCATTCCTTTTATCCTGCTGGGCCCGTATCCAGGACGGCGATTTATCTTTTTAACACTCGATTTATCCCCTAACCCCGGTTTATCTTGATCGGTTAGATAAGGTACGCTCGTCAGAGGATCCTAGGTTGCGTTTTTCTATATATACTGCTTTCCAGCCAAGGGAGAGCGGAACAGACAGTTGGAATCGTCTGAGTTTAGAGATAAATCGGGGTTAAAATAAATCGCCGTTCTGGATACGGGCCCAAGGGGTAATTGTTTTACTGCATTTACTTATTCCCTGAGGAGTTTTATTTTGACTCTCTTTCATCTTCCCTGAGGTAAAGTGTGTGCCTCGCTTTCAATTTCTCTTAGACAAAATGTTAGCCTCACTTTCATCGGGTTTGAACTTTGAGGTGATTTGATTGGCTGCCTCTCCTTGGCCATAATGAGTTCCATAGGCAAATGCTGGTGCATGTTTTGTCCTCTCAGAGGTTAATGGTGCCTCAAAGTGAGGTCCATAGGCAAATGCTGGTGCATGTTTTGTCCTCTCAGAGGTTAATGGTGCCTCAAAGTGAGGTCCATAGGCAAATGCTGGTGCATGTTTTGTCCTCTCAGAGGTTAATGGTGCCTCAAAGTGAGGTCCATAGGCAAATGCTGGTGCATGTTTTGTCCTCTCAGAGGTTAATGGTGCCTCAAAGTGAGGTCCATAGGCAAATGCTGGTGCATGTTTTGTCCTCTCAGAGGTTAATGGTGCCTCAAAGTGAGGTCCATAGGCAAATGCTGGTGCATGTTTTGTCCTCTCAGAGGTTAATGGTGCCTCAAAGTGAGGTCCATAGGCAAATGCTGGTGCATGTTTTGTCCTCTCAGAGGTTAATGGTGCCTCAAAGTGAGGTCCATAGGCAAATGCTGGTGCATGTTTTGTCCTCTCAGAGGTTAATGGTGCCTCAAAGTGAGGTCCATAGGCAAATGCTGGTGCATGTTTTGTCCTCTCAGAGGTTAATGGTGCCTCAAAGTGAGGTCCATAGGCAAATGCTGGTGCATGTTTTGTTCTCTCAGAGGTTAATGGTGCCTCAAAGTGAGGTCCATAGGCAAATGCTGGTGCATGTTTTGTCCTCTCAGAGGTTAATGGTGCCTCAAAGTGAGGTCCATAGGCAAATGCTGGTGCATGTTTTGTCCTCTCAGAGGTTAATGGTGCCTCAAAGTGAGGTCCATAGGCAAATGCTGGTGCATTTTTTGTCCTCTCAGAGGTTAATGATGCCTCAAAGTGAGGTCCATAGGCAAATGCTGGTGCATGTTTTGTTCTCTCAGAGGTTAATGGTGCCTCAAAGTGAGGTCCATAGGCAAATGCTGGTGCATGTTTTGTCCTCTCAGAGGTTAATGGTGCCTCAAAGTGAGGTCCATAGGCAAATGCTGGTGCATGTTTTGTCCTCTCAGAGGTTAATGGTGCCTCAAAGTGAGGTCCATAGGCAAATGCTGGTGCATGTTTTGTCCTCTCAGAGGTTAATGGTGCCTCATTCTTTTGCTTTTGTCCGAGCAGAAGTTATTCCACACACATGCAATGCTTTCAGTGAAAATGTTAAATACATTTCCTTTTTTTTTAATCCCATGTTGCAATTGGCTTTTTTTGTTTTCATGTGCTACATTTCGTCTTTTGCCTGTTTGGAAAATATGTGTCCTGAACTAAGCATTATGGCTGCATATATGTGAAGGCCGAGATTGAACATGACCTAAACACTTTTGTTCGAATGGATTAGATCGTTTAAGCACGTCTGTGCCTTTTTCACACTTTTATCTACATGAATTGAGAATTTCTGTTTTTGAACAAGTTGTTCAGTTATTATACCATCTTTTGGGATTTATTGTTTTTAATGCATAATGTGAATGCCCATCAAGCTTAGCATCTCTTAGAGAATCAAAACAATGACATGTTTCTCCCGAGAATGATTGGTGTGAATGTTTGGGCGAAAATGAAACATTTCATAGAATTACATCAAGGAGATAGTCACTGCTATGTGTTACGTTGATGTGGCTAGCAGCACAAAGATTAATCTCATTGCACATGTATGTCACACTTGGATTATTTGGGTTCTTCTGTGTGTACACTTAGCATGCCATCATTTCCACACAACCAAAGACTGTCCTTGTTGACCATTCGTGATCTTTCATGACCTTTATTGACTGTTTGTGACCTTGTTGACCTTTCATGACCTTGTACTCATCTCACACCTGAAGGTCATCTGCAAGCACTGCAACCATGTGCGTGACCTTGACCTGTGCCGTGACCCCTACTTGCCCACAGAGGACACAGAGTAAGTAGTTTGAGTGATGCTGGGGAGCGTTGCTCAGCCTGCGTAGTTGACAAATAATAAGCCGGTGTCAGCATGTGTCAAACATTTGACTACCTTCACATCTGCTTTCTTCATGTTGACACCGGCCGATTCCTCACAAGATCATGTGAGGTTCCTAGCGTAAGCAACATGCCCCTGCCCTTCTGGCCTTGGCAGTGATGAGAGAAGCAGGACAGTCTTCTCACAGGTGGCTGTGGTTTGGGGGTTCATTGTTGTTATTGTTGTTGTTGTTTTAGACAGATTTTCGTTGGTGTTTCTGCTGGATGAGTAGAATACCAGACAGCCATTGGCTTGACCATATTTAGAGAGAACTGATGACTTTGAGAATGAAGTGCTTGCCCATTCTATGGGAGAGGGAATAGAGAATGGTTAGCTATGTGTAAAAGTAAGAGAGAGAAACATAGAGAGAGAGAGAGAGAGAGAGAGAGAGAGAGAGAGAGAGAGAGAGAGAGAGAGAGAGAGAGAGAGAGAGAGAGAGAAGAGAGAGAGGCAGGCAGGCAGGCAGGCAGAGAGAGAGAGAGATGTAGGCAGACAAACAAATGGACAAAGAGACATGGTGTTCTCTCTCTCTCACTGTCTCTCTCCGTGTCTGTCTGTCTGTCTCGCTCTCTCTCTCTCTCTCTCTCTCTCTCTCTCTCTCTCTCTCTCTCTCTCTCTCTGCACCCACCCCTATGTACTTCTTCCTCTCCTTAACACCACCCCGCCCCCGCCCCCCTCCACGCTATCCACACGCTGACAGAGGGTGTTACTGTGCACAGACAGGAGGTGCTGTGGGCGTGCACCCACTGCCAGGAGGAGTACGCCAAGGCAGACATTGAGCAGCAGTTGTTGGAAGCTGTGCACCGCCGCTCTCTGGCCTTCCAGCTGCAGGACCTCGTGTGCAGCAAGTGCAAAGCGGTGAGTTGGGGGGGGGGGGGGGGTGTGCGTGTGTGTTTGTGTGTGTGTGCGAGAGAGAGAGAGAGAGAGAGAGAGAGAGAGAGAGAGAGAGAGAGAGAGAGAGAGAGAGAGAGAGAGAGAGAGAGAGGAGAGGAGATACAAGTGGCATGGGCAATACAACAACACTCCATCAGCATCATAACTGCTGTCATCATTATCATGATAATAATGGTTAGTGTTATCAGTAATTGAAATTGTAATAACATCCATAATAAGAAAATGAACATTTAAAGCGTGAAAATAAGAATTTAACAATGAAATTAATTAATGAAAGAAAAAGAAAACAACTGATACACTAACACAACAAGAAGGGCAAAGCCCATACGACTTACATGCTTGACCTTGACCTTGACATTCAGTGACCTTCATGGTCAAGGTCAAACAACTAAACCTAGCAATGACATCATACACTAAGAAATGATTTACACATTTTTTCCTACCAAAAATACACGTGACCTTGACCCAAGGTCAAGGTCATCCAAGGTCATGCAACACAAAGCTCTTAATTCAAGACATAGGAAGCACAATGGTGCTTATTGGCACTTTCTACCATGAGATATGGTCAATTTTAGTGGTTCACTACCACATTTTGGTCACATTTCATAAGGGTCAAAGTGACCTTGACCTTGATGATATGTGACCAAATGTGTCTCATGATGAAAGTATAACATGTGCCCCACATAATTATTAAGTTTGAAACAGTTATCTGCCATAGTTCAGGGTCAAGGTCACTTCAAAATATGTATACAATCCAACTTTGAAGAGCTCCTGTGACCTTGACCTTGAAGCAAGGTCAACCAAACTGGTATCAATAGATAGGGCTTGCTTTGACCTATATACCACTTGTAGCTAAGGTCGCCATTCTCAATAACGTGGGAGAAAATTGGGAAAATGTGAAAAATGACTGTTTTTTAGACCACATTTATGGCTCCTGTGACCTTGACCTTGAAGCAAGGTCAAGTCACTATGTATGTTTTTTGAGGCCTTGTCATCATACACCATCATGCCACATTTGGTGTTGATAGACTTAATAGTCTCCGAGAAAAATCCAACGTTTAAGTTTTTTACGCCCGGACGGACGGACGGACGACACGGCTGAGTACATAGACTCACTTTTGCTTCGCATGTGAGTCAAAAAGGATCTCTGGGGCTAAGACAAAACAACACACACACACACACACACACACACACCCCCAACAACAACAAAAATTGAAGAAGAAAAAATGAAGGGTTTAAACCAGACCAGGTGGAATGTTTTTATATTTTAAGTGTAGTTTGCAAATCATTATAATGCCAAAAATGTGTGTGACCATCATTTGTTCTAAGAGGCAGGGTTGGGGGTACAAAAATACCCTCCACGTTTCCCTATGCGATTTCTAAAAGGTGAATAACGAGGGAAAGTGTGACCTGACTTAATCTTACTCTAACCAGAGGGGGTGCACTTTATGTTTTTAAAAAAAGGTACTTTGCAGTCCAAAATTAATAGTATCTTTACCACTTTTTGTGTGCGTTTTTCTCCCCGCAGATCAAGAACAACAACATGCGTCGCTACTGCGACTGTGCGGGAAGCTACGTCAACACGGCCAGTCTCATGGACTTTGGCCAGCTTCTCGTCACCTTCAGCGGCATCGCACAGTGAGTGTTCCAATGTCTTCACCTTTTCTCTCCAAAAAGTCGATCGGGAAAAACTTTCTGAGACGGGCCACACCAGTGGACTCATTGGAGGAGAGGGGTGTGGGAAAGACAGCCAAGCTGGCGGGTCATTCAGGCTGGCGGGCCACGCAGGCTGGCGGGTCACTCAGGCTGGCGGGTCACGCAGGCTGGCGGGCCACAGCGTGTGATTGGCAAACGATCTTGTCCAGTTTTAATCCACAGTGAAGTAGCAGTGATTCACATGCAGAATGACAACAGAATCTGAAGATTAAAAATAATAAACTCATAAAAACCAGCCAATCAGATGCTGTTGCCCACCAGACTGTGAAGCCTGGGAGATCTTCGTTGTTTTTCCCACAATCCTCTCCTCAGACAAGTGCACTAGTGTGGCCCGTCTTTTCCCAGGTACAGAGTTCCTGCTCAACTGAAAGTTATCTTGTTTCTAAAGTGACACCTCTGAAAATTAAAAAGCACAGCACAGGGTACACTTTTGAGACTAAGAAATCAGTGTGTAGAAATCGCCTCTCTGTATGTGTGTGCGCGCGCATGCATATGTTTGTGTGTGTGTTTGTGCACAAGTGTTTGTGTGTGTCCATCTATCTTCTTGCCTGTCTTACTGCCTGTTTTCCTGTCTGTCTTACTGTATGTATTACTGTCTGTCTTACTCTTTGTCTTCCTGTTTGTCTTACTCTTCATTTCACTGTCTTACTACCTGTCTTACTCCCATCTTACTGTCTGTCTTACTGTCTCTTTTTCACCCTGTCTTGCTGTCTAACTCAATGACGACGCATCTCATCATATGATGCGGTGCTTATGTAAATTTCTTGTGCGTGTTGTGAGGGGCTCTTAGCCAATCGAGGTAGTCTAGTTCTCTTATAAGATAGTGAGGAACATTGTAGATCGTCTGTGTCTCTGAATTTGAAGAGGAAAGGCACTGCCAGACTTTGTTTACACATGTGGCAAGGGGGCGATTTCAACGATAAATCGCAATGGCGTCGCAGCTTGACGATGAGGATTTTGTTGAAATCGCTATGAAAAAAGGATCAGATGAGAAGGGCAATGTGCTCCTTTTTCCAAAGAGGACGAAGATGAAAAAGATGCAGTTTTAGAGGAGCAGATCATAGATATAGTGCACGAACTGCTGACCGAAGAAGAGGAATCGGAAACTGATTCATACATGTCAGCTGAGCAAGTCGGCCTCCGTCCAGCCGAACTATAAACAGGCACGCCAGACAGTACCCTTCTTTGTTGCAATACTATATTCACAATAAAAATAATGAGAAATGACATTGATCTATAAGGATAAAGGAGACAAAGAGCTTTCTAATGATGGCAACAGTTTTTCCATTGCTTGATTAGTATTTTTTCAGCAATTTCTGTAAAAATGCCCAGAAACATGTGTCTCCAGTCAATACAAGCTAAAAATAGTGCCGTCTTCAATGAGTTAATGTCTGTTTTACTGTCTGTCTTACTATCTGTCTGTCTTACTGTCTGCCTTACTCAGTTACTGTCTGTTTTACACCCTGTCTTGCTGTCTGTCTTAATGTCTGTTTTACTGTCTGTCTTGCTGTCTGTCTGTCTGCCTTACTGTCTGTTTTACACCCTGTCTTGCTGTCTGTCTTAATGTCTGTTTTACTGTCTTTCTGTCTGTTTTACACCCTGTCTTGCTGTCTGTCTTTCTGTCTGTTTTACACCCTGTCTTGCTGTCTGTCTTAATGTCTGTTTTACTGTTTTACTGTCTTTCTGTCTGTTTTACTGTCTGTCTTACTGTCTGTCTGTCTTACTGTCTGCATTACTGTCTGTTTTACACCCTGTCTTGCTGTCTGTCTTAATGTCTGATTTACTGTCTTCGTGTCTGTCTTAATGTCTGTCTTAATGTCTGTTTTACTGTCCGTCTTGCTGTCTGTCTTGCTGTCTGTCTTACTGTCTGTTTTACACCCTGTCTTTCTGTCTGTCTTGCTGTCTGTCTGTCTTACTGTCTGCCAATACAATATTGAATGGAGAGGGTAGAACTACAAGTGTGAAATGTGAAGTGCTTTGAGCCACCAAGCATGGCTGCCTATTCTTGAATGTTGTCCAACACTTATACATGTCCTAACCATCAACACTGGTTTGTAGACAAAACTATTTATGGAACCCCAGACTGTGTGAATGTTGGTTCACCGCCCATGACATGCCAAAGCAAAACAAAAGCAATAGTAACTACAGGTACTTTCCTTCTCACCCCCATTGTACTGCAGACAAACTCCCCTGTCCTTTGCAGACACTACAGAATGGCCCTCCTGTTGGATCTCACCCCCATTGTACTGTAGACAAAGCTCCCCTTTCCTTTGCAGACACTACAGAATGGCCCTCTTGTTGGAGACGGTGGATTGGATCCTGAAGATGAACCCCAGCATCAAGACAGTCAAGACGTAGGACTGGCCTCCTCACGTTGATGGAGACCAATGGGATCTGGGTGTGAGATCAAGTGTGTAACACGGGGCTGGAACAGTTCCATGACGGGCTCACCAGCGGCAAACCCTGGCTGCCAGACTTTCGGGGCCACGCGGGTCCGGAATGGGGAGAGGGGCCATATTTGACTAGCAGGGTTCCTGTGGCCATTAAAAATCTGGTAAACGTGAGAGATTTGAAGAGAAAAAAAACTTGTTTTCAATTCAAGGGCCTTGAAATGTTTGTGAAATTTTGACTAAAATTGAGAAGTCATGGAAAAGTTTTGACATTTCTGCATTGGCCGAAGTTTTTTTTATTTGTGCTTATTGGCATGCCAAATTGTTCACTTTTGAGTTTCAAAGTCTTTGATATTTTTTCTTCCTATTTATTTGTGGATTCAGTTTATCCAGGTTTCAATATCAGACCCTAGAAGTGAGAAACTATTGTAAATTGTCACAGGTTTTTGCTAGAAACGTCGTTGAATTTTTCAAAAAGTTTAGGAAAAGTCATTGGGTCATTATTTATCATTTTTGCAAGCAGGATCCCAAGAGATGGTGTCCTAGTCAAAAGCATACAAGGGCTCAAGAAACTCGTCATTTATTTTCCGAAAGCAAAATGTTCTTGATCGTGCATAGCCCCAGGGCTTAAGTTTTGTCGGTTTTGGTAAGATGGAGTCCTCCACAATATTCCCCCAGTTGTATGAACGTCAGTGGGAAGCTCCTAGCTGGAGGGCTGAACTGTGACTGTGTGGTTGTCTCAGCACTGGTGGTGACAGTCCTGTTGTTGTCAGCCAGAATTTCGCCTTCAAGACTTGAAGCATGGCTTCCCTTCGATTGCTGTTGATGTTACTTCTGATGAGGGTTTGCAAAACTATTTAATTTTCTTGTATTTATAGGCCTGTGTGGTTTTGATTGGTCCAATCAGTAATGACTGAAATGTTTATGTGGGGCTCTGTGGCCGAGCAGTTAGTGCTCCACCTGCAGTCGCTTGCAGCTAACGGTAGCGGCGATCAAAGCTGCACAGATCCTAGAGTCGCATCCTTGGGCAAGGTGCTTCACCCACACTGCCTCTCCTACCCAGGGCAAGGTGCTACACCCACACTGCCTCTCCTACCCAGGGCAAGGTGCTTCACCCACACTGCCTCTCCTACCCAGGGCAAGGTGCTTCACCCACACTGCCTCTCCTACCCAGGGCAAGGTGCTACACCCACACTGCCTCTCCTGCCCAGGGCAAGGTGCTTCACCCACACTGCCTCTCCTACCCAGGGCAAGGTGCTACACCCACACTGCCTCTCCTGCCCAGGGCAAGGTGCTTCACCCACACTGCCTCTCCTGCCCAGGGCAAGGTGCTTCACCCACACTGCCTCTCCTACCCAGGGCAAGGTGCTACACCCACACTGCCTCTCCTACCCAGGGCAAGGTGCTTCACCCACACTGCCTCTCCTACCCAGGGCAAGGTGCTACACCCACACTGCCTCTCCTACCCAGGGCAAGGTGCTTCACCCACACTGCCTCTCCTACCCAGGGCAAGGTGCTACACCCACACTGCCTCTCCTACCCAGGGCAAGGTGCTTCACCCACACTGCCTCTCCTACCCAGGGCAAGGTGCTACACCCACACTGCCTCTCCTACCCAGGGCAAGGTGCTTCACCCACACTGCCTCTCCTACCCAGGGCAAGGTGCTACACCCACACTGCCTCTCCTACCCAGGGCAAGGTGCTACACCCACACTGCCTCTCCTACCCAGGGCTAGGTGCTTCACCCACACTGCCTCTCCTGCCCAGGGCAAGGTGCTACACCCACACTGCCTCTCCTACCCAGGGCAAGGTGCTACACCCACACTGCCTCTCCTGCCCAGAAGTAAAACCGGTCAAGGACAAAAATAAAGATCATCATTCTTCTTCTTCTTTCTTCTTTCTTCTTCTTCTTCTTCTTCTTCTTCTTCTTCTTCTTCTTCTTCTTCTTCTTCTTCTTCTTCTTCTTCTTATTATTATTATTATTATTATTATTATTATTATTATTATTATTATTATTATTATTACTATTATTTTTATTATTATTATTTTTATTATTATTATTTTTATTTTTATTATTATTATTATTATTATTATTATTATTATTACTATTATTATTATTATTACTATTATTATTATTATTACTATTATTATTTTTATTATTAGTATTACTATATTTATTATCAGATTAATTGATTGCTTGAGGAAGTTTGTTGGTATCTGTATTTTGCATATGTGCAAGTAAAACATTGCCTCTTCACAATGCTGCTGTCTAGCTGTTGAGCTAGGCATCTGTTATGTTTTCATTACATGTTGACATTTGCATAGTCTCAGATGGAAAGGCCTCAGCCAGGGCAGTCTTGGGGAAAGCTAGTTAAAGAAGGGTTTGCCATGGAACTTTTGGCGTCACATTGTCCTTGTAGAATGCCAGTGGCTTCCTCGAGAAGCCTGGAGATAAAATGGACACCCGCTATTCTCGAGATGTCGTCTTTAGTAAACTGCTTTGGTTGTATTATGTAATAACCTGGCATCATCGATGCTTTGGATTTATTTTTCTCTTTCTTTCTATTTAATTATTTCTTATCTGCCTTTCATCTTTTCTTTCTTGCTACACACACACACACACAATCGCACACACACATACACACACACACACACACACTCACTCACTCACTCTCTCATTTTCACACACATACACACGCTTTTTCCCCCTCCATTCTTAAAAAAACACGTTCCCTATTGAGGAAGGAAAAGTTGTACAGAAGGACAAAAAGTCGCTTCCCTGATGACTGTTTCCCTGCAAGACAATCAGGGAACTGTAAAAAAACTTTCGTACATGATGTAAATATGTATTCCTGCAATAAACTTTTGTCCGTTCTGACACCATAAGTGTTCATTTTTCATCATGTGTGTATGCTTTTCGCTGGAAGGAATATGCTGCATTTTACCCATTCAGTACGCGTCACAACATGTTGAATGCTGTGACTAGTCATGCCCAGTCGCAAAGACGTACAAGGTCTGCATTCATGTTTCAGGTATATATATATCCTTAGCACCTGATTGAATTTGCAGGATTTCTCCCTACACTTTCCATCAGGCATTCTGTGCTTTGTGTTCGCTAACTCAGCCCTCTGACCTCCTAGAGGAGCATGGACAAAGCTCCTAGAGGAGCATGGACAAAGTTCCTGAGGGAGCATGAGGCATGGACAAAGCTCCTAGAGGAGCATGAGGCATGGACAAAGCTCCTAGAGGAGCATGAGGCATGGACAAAGCTCCTAGAGGAGCATGAGGCATGGACAAAGCTCCTAGAGGAGCATGAGGCATGGACAAAGCTCCTAGAGGAGCATGAGGCATGGACAAAGCTCCTAGAGGAGCATGAGGCATGGACAAAGCTCCTAGAGGAGCATGAGGCATGGACAAAGCTCCTAGAGGAGCATGAGGCATGGACAAAGCTCCTAGAGGAGCATGAGGCATGGACAAAGCTCCTAGAGGAGCATGAGGCATGGACAAAGCTCCTAGAGGAGCATGAGGCATGGACAAAGCTCCTAGAGGAGCATGAGGCATGGACAAAGCTCCTAGAGGAGCATGAGGCATGGACAAAGCTCCTAGAGGAGCATGAGGCATGGACAAAGCTCCTAGAGGAGCATGAGGCATGGACAAAGCTCCTAGAGGAGCATGAGGCATGGACAAAGCTCCTAGAGGAGCATGAGGCATGGACAAAGCTCCTAGAGGAGCATGAGGCATGGACAAAGCTCCTAGAGGAGCATGAGGCATGGACAAAGCTCCTAGAGGAGCATGAGGCATGGACAAAGCTCCTAGAGGAGCATGAGGCATGGACAAAGCTCCTAGAGGAGCATGAGGCATGGACAAAGCTCCTAGAGGAGCATGAGGCATGGACAAAGCTCCTAGAGGAGCATGAGGCATGGACAAAGCTCCTAGAGGAGCATGAGGCATGGACAAAGCTCCTAGAGGAGCATGAGGCATGGACAAAGCTCCTAGAGGAGCATGAGGCATGGACAAAGCTCCTAGAGGAGCATGAGGCATGGACAAAGCTCCTAGAGGAGCATGAGGCATGGACAAAGCTCCTAGAGGAGCATGAGGCATGGACAAAGCTCCTAGAGGAGCATGAGGCATGGACAAAGCTCCTAGAGGAGCATGAGGCATGGACAAAGCTCCTAGAGGAGCATGAGGCATGGACAAAGCTCCTAGAGGAGCATGAGGCATGGACAAAGCTCCTAGAGGAGCATGAGGCATGGACAAAGCTCCTAGAGGAGCATGAGGCATGGACAAAGCTCCTAGAGGAGCATGAGGCATGGACAAAGCTCCTGAGAGGAGCATGAGGCATGGACAAAGCTCCTAGAGGAGCATGAGGCATGGACAAAGCTCCTAGAGGAGCATGAGGCATGGACAAAGCTCCTAGAGGAGCATGAGGCATGGACAAAGCTCCTAGAGGAGCATGAGGCATGGACAAAGCTCCTAGAGGAGCATGAGGCATGGACAAAGCTCCTAGAGGAGCATGAGGCATGGACAAAGCTCCTAGAGGAGCATGAGGCATGGACAAAGCTCCTAGAGGAGCATGAGGCATGGACAAAGCTCCTAGAGGAGCATGAGGCATGGACAAAGCTCCTAGAGGAGCATGAGGCATGGACAAAGCTCCTAGAGGAGCATGAGGCATGGACAAAGCTCCTAGAGGAGCATGAGGCATGGACAAAGCTCCTAGAGGAGCATGAGGCATGGACAAAGCTCCTAGAGGAGCATGAGGCATGGACAAAGCTCCTAGAGGAGCATGAGGCATGGACAAAGCTCCTAGAGGAGCATGAGGCATGGACAAAGCTCCTAGAGGAGCATGAGGCATGGACAAAGCTCCTAGAGGAGCATGAGGCATGGACAAAGCTCCTAGAGGAGCATGAGGCATGGACAAAGCTCCTAGAGGAGCATGAGGCATGGACAAAGCTCCTAGAGGAGCATGAGGCATGGACAAAGCTCCTAGAGGAGCATGAGGCATGGACAAAGCTCCTAGAGGAGCATGAGGCATGGACAAAGCTCCTAGAGGAGCATGAGGCATGGACAAAGCTCCTAGAGGAGCATGAGGCATGGACAAAGCTCCTAGAGGAGCATGAGGCATGGACAAAGCTCCTAGAGGAGCATGAGGCATGGACAAAGCTCCTAGAGGAGCATGAGGCATGGACAAAGCTCCTAGAGGAGCATGAGGCATGGACAAAGCTCCTAGAGGAGCATGAGGCATGGACAAAGCTCCTAGAGGAGCATGAGGCATGGACAAAGCTCCTAGAGGAGCATGAGGCATGGACAAAGCTCCTAGAGGAGCATGAGGCATGGACAAAGCTCCTAGAGGAGCATGAGGCATGGACAAAGCTCCTAGAGGAGCATGAGGCATGGACAAAGCTCCTAGAGGAGCATGAGGCATGGACAAAGCTCCTAGAGGAGCATGAGGCATGGACAAAGCTCCTAGAGGAGCATGAGGCATGGACAAAGCTCCTAGAGGAGCATGAGGCATGGACAAAGCTCCTAGAGGAGCATGAGGCATGGACAAAGCTCCTAGAGGAGCATGAGGCATGGACAAAGCTCCTAGAGGAGCATGAGGCATGGACAAAGCTCCTAGAGGAGCATGAGGCATGGACAAAGCTCCTAGAGGAGCATGAGGCATGGACAAAGCTCCTAGAGGAGCATGAGGCATGGACAAAGCTCCTAGAGGAGCATGAGGCATGGACAAAGCTCCTAGAGGAGCATGAGGCATGGACAAAGCTCCTAGAGGAGCATGAGGCATGGACAAAGCTCCTAGAGGAGCATGAGGCATGGACAAAGCTCCTGAGGGAGCATGAGGCATGGACAAAGCTCCTAGAGGAGCATGAGGCATGGACAAAGCTCCTAGAGGAGCATGAGGCATGGACAAAGCTCCTAGAGGAGCATGAGGCATGGACAAAGCTCCTAGAGGAGCATGAGGCATGGACAAAGCTCCTAGAGGAGCATGAGGCATGGACAAAGCTCCTGAGGGAGCATGAGGCCTGGACAAAGCTCCTAGAGGAGCATGAGGCATGGACAAAGCTCCTAGAGGAGCATGAGGCATGGACAAAGCTCCTAGAGGAGCATGAGGCATGGACAAAGCTCCTAGAGGAGCATGAGGCATGGACAAAACTCCTGAGGGAGCATGAGGCATGGACAAAGCTCCTAGAGGAGCATGAGGCATGGACAATGCTCCTAGAGGAGCATGAGGCATGGACAAAGCTCCTAGAGGAGCATGAGGCATGGACAAAGCTCCTAGAGGAGCATGAGGCATGGACAAAGCTCCTAGAGGAGCATGAGGCATGGACAAAGCTCCTGAGGGAGCATGAGGCATGGACAAAGCTCCTGAGGGAGCATGAGGCATGGACAAAGCTCCTAGAGGAGCATGAGGCATGGACAAAGCTCCTAGAGGAGCATGAGGCATGGACAAAGCTCATAGAGGAGCATGAAGCATGTACAAAGCTCCTAGAGGAGCATGAGGCATGGACAAAGCTCCTAGAGGAGCATGAGGCATGGACAAAGCTCCTAGAGGAGCATGAGGCATGGACAAAGCTCCTAGAGGAGCATGAGGCATGGACAAAGCTCCTAGAGGTGCATGAGGCATGGACAAAGCTCATATAGGAGCATGAGGCATGGACAAAGCTCCTAGAGGAGTATGAGGCATGGACAAAGCTCCTAGAGGAGCATGAGGCATGGACAAAGCTCCTAGAGGAGCATGAGGCACGGACAAAGCTCCTGAGGGAGCATGAGGCATGGACAAAGCTCCTAGAGGAGCATGAGGCATGGACAAAGCTCCTAGAGGAGCATGAGGCATGGGCAAAGCTCCTAGAGGAGCATGAGGCATGGACAAAGCTCCTAGAGGAGCATGAGGCATGGACAAAGCTCCTGAGGGAGCATGAGGCATGGACAAAGCTCCTGAGGGAGCATGAGGCATGGACAAAGCTCCTAGAGGAGCATGAGGCATGGACAAAGCTCCTAGAGGAGCATGAGGCATGGACAAAGCTCCTAGAGGAGCATGAGGCATGGACAAAGCTCCTGAGGGAGCATGAGGCATGGACAAAGCTCCTAGAGGAGCATGAGGCATGGACAAAGCTCCTAGAGGAGCATGAGGCATGGACAAAGCTCCTAGAGGAGCATGAGGCATGGACAAAGCTCCTAGAGGAGCATGAGGCATGGACAAATCTCCTAGAGGAGCATGAGGCATGGACAAAGCTCCTAGAGGAGCATGAGGCATGGACAAAGCTTCTAGAGGAGCATGAGGCATGGACAAAGCTCCTAGAGGAGCATGAGGCATGGACAAAGCTCCTAGAGGAGCATGAGGCCTGGACAAAGCTCCTAGAGGTGCATGAGGCATGGACAAAGCTCCTAGAGGAGCATGAGGCATGGACAAATCTCCTAGAGGAGCATGAGGCATGGACAAAGCTCCTAGAGGAGCATGAGGCATGGACAAAGCTCCTAGAGGAGCATGAGGCATGGACAAAGCTCCTAGAGGAGCATGAGGCATGGACAAAGCTCCTAGAGGAGCATGAGGCATGGACAAAGCTCCTAGAGGAACATGAGGCATGGACAAAGCTCCTAGAGGAGCATGAGGCATGGACAAAGCTCCTAGAGGAGCATGAGGCATGGACAAAGCTCCTAGAGGAGCATGAGGCATGGACAAAGCTCCTAGAGGAGCATGAGGCATGGACAAAGCTCCTAGAGGAGCATGAGGCATGGACAAAGCTCCTAGAGGAGCATGAGGCATGGACAAAGCTCCTAGAGGAGCATGAGGCACGGACAAAGCTCCTAGAGGAGCATGAGGCATGGACAAAGCTCCTAGAGGAACATGAGGCATGGACAAAGCTCCTAGAGGAGCATGAGGCATGGACATAGCTCCTAGAGGAGCATGAGGCATGGACAAAGCTCCTAGAGGAACATGAGGCATGGACAAAGCTCCCGAGGGAGCATGAGGCATGGGCAAAAATCCTGAGGGAGCATGAGGCATGCACAAAGATCCTGAGGGAGCATGAGGCATGCACAAAGCTCCTAGAGGAGCATGAGGCATGGACAAAGCTCCTAGAGGAGCATGAGGCATGGACAAAGCTCCTAGAGGAGCATGAGGCATGGACAAAGCTCCTAGAGGAGCATGAGGCATGGACAAAGCTCCTAGAGGAGCATGAGGCATGGACAAAACTCCTAAGGGAGCATGAGGCATGGACAAAGCTCATATATGAGCATGAGGCATGGACAAAGCTCCTAGAGGAGCATGAGGCATGGACAAAGCTCCTAGAGGAACATGAGGCATGGACAAAGCTCCTAGAGGTGCATGAGGCATGGACAAAGCTCCTAGAGGAGCATGAGGCATGGACAAAGCTCCTAGAGGAGCATGAGGCATGGACAAAGCTCCTAGAGGAGCATGAGGCATGGACAAAGCTCCTAGAGGAGCATGAGGCATGGACAAAGCTCCTAGAGGAGCATGAGGCATGGACAAAGCTCCTAGAGGAGCATGAGGCATGGACAAAGCTCCTAGAGGTGCATGAGGCATGGACAAAGCTCCTAGAGGAGCATGAGGCATGGACAAAGCCCCTAGAGGAGCATGAGGCATGGACAAAGCTCCTAGAGGAGCATGAGGCATGGACAAAGCTCCTAGAGGTGCATGAGGCATGGACAAAGCCCATATAGGAGCATGAGGCATGGACAAAGCTCCTAGAGGAGCATGAGGCATGGACAAAGCTCCTAGAGGAGCATGAGGCCTGGACAAAGCTCCTAGAGGAGCATGAGGCATGGACAATGCTTCTCCACCCAAGCCATCCTGGGCCAGCCACAGCGTTTCATGCCAGGTCTCCCCCTCTTCCCACATTTCCTGCTCCACTGAGCATCGCCATGTGTCGAGTTGTCTCCCCTACTTGTGTTTCCCAGGTGGCGCCCATGTTAGTGTGACGTAATGGTGGCGGTCATTCTTCATGCCAAGAACATGGCTAACGTCTCCTCTTCACGTCTCGGACGATGAGGTTGATCCTCGTCTATTCCCGGATTTCTTCGTTGGAGGTTCTTTGTTCCAGACGAATGCGTTGTATTCTTTGTTCCAGACGAATGCGTTGTATTCTTTGTTCCAGACGAATGCGTTGTATTCTTTGTTCCAGACGAATGCGTTGTATTCTTTGTTCCAGACGAATGCGTTGTATTCTTTGTAGGCATCCGCCTTCAAAACCCCCATGTCTGCTTTAGATTTTCTTGTTTATTCTCCAGGTCTCCCAGCATAAAGCAGAGCAGAGCTTTAGTTGGAGCAGTAGAGTTTTTGAGCTTTGTTAAAGTGTAGAGTGACATTTCATTAACTTTACTTACATCTTAACTTCATCCTCTGGACCTTTTTTGATTACTTTATTGCAAGTTTTTTTATATAATTTAAACCATTTCACTTTACTATAATTAAACCATTAGATCCTCTTTCCACAAGTGGGGTGGGCTCCGTCTTCCAGGATGGTTTCAATGCATAGCAGGGCCCGGATGACCTGACCTTGTCCCTATGACCCCCGGTAACCTCTTGACCTCTGTCTGAGCTCCAGGAATAACAAGAAAAGCAAAGCCCATACGACTCACATGCTTGACCTTGACCTTTATATGACCTTGACCTTCAGGTGACCTTCAAGGTCAAGGTCAAACAACTAAACCTACCAATGACATCATACACTAAGAAATGCTTTACACATTTTTCTTACCAAAATACATGTGACCTTGACCCAAGGTCAAGGTCATCCAAGGTCATGCAACACAAAGCTGTTAATTCAAGACATAGGAAGCACAATGGTGCTTATCCCTCCAGGTTTACTGGAGGTCCTACAGACTTTATCTGTCTGTGTGTGTGTGTGTGTGTGTGTGTGTGTGTGTGTGTGTGTGTGTGTGTGTGTGTGTGTGTGTGTCTGTCTGTCTGTCTGTCCCGTCTCCACGGCTTATATCTCAAAAACTACTGGACGGATTTCCTTGAGATTTTGCACACTGACTGGAAGTTAGGTCCGATTCAATATTATCAAATTTTCAGAATCGAGGTTTGAAAAGAAAGTGACTTTTTTACATTTTGGTGTTTTAATGAAAACGATTCAACAGACTCCATTTTGCAAAATCTGTGACGTTATCATTTGACGTCGAATAAAGTGACGTCATTTGCGAGGAGATTTTCGAT
>JAWQFJ010025218.1:0-15000 GCA_034096865.1 Theodoxus fluviatilis
TTCCTCTGCCTCCCGAGTGTTGGGCGGCAGAGGCACAGAGGGACATGGAGTCAGTACAGTTCCCGTTACATCATTTATTTCTGAGTAGCAAGAATGAGTCCGTACTCTATGCAGCTCTCCACACAAGTCTCTGGACACAAGCGGTCACCTCAATATATCTGATACAAACCGGAAAAGGCGTGGCATGGGATTGGTGAGGGTGAGGGCTGGGGGCGGTACTAGGTATGCGTAGGAAGAGGGGGGGGGGGGGGGGGGGTATACTATGGAGGAAGCAGGGGGTGGAGAGCGTGTGAACGGGCGAGAAATCGCTGAATAGGCAACTGACCACATGGTGACAGATCGGAAAATTGGAGCGGCTCATGCAGAGAAAGCAAAGTCAGCAGAGTAAAGTTTTGTCAGTTGCGATAAACCGCTGAGTGGGCAACTGGCTACATGGTGACAGATCGGAAAATAGCAGCGGCCCATGCACAGAAAGCAAAATCAGCAAAGCGTTGTCACCCTGTTACATCATATATAGTACATGATAATTAGAATATGAGCAAGCCATGTGACAATTTTCCTAGTTAATCGACTTTAACGAATCGTGACGGTAGACGCAATGGGTCTATTCTTACCCTCAACCCACAGGGGGTCTTCCTAGGAGCTTCTGCCTTGTATATATGCTATACAATCAGGAAAATTCGCATCTTTGGTTGTTTCCGTCGTCCTCCTCGTCGTCGTTATTTTGTTACTGTTAATGATGGTGGTGGAGTTTTTATTTACGTTTCTGTGCTCCTTCTTATGTAGATGAGATTTTCTCTTCAATAATCCACTATGTATCTCGATTTAACTCACACACGCTCCACAACCAGGATTCATACAAACGGAAATATCCGTATCCAGATGAAATCCAAAAATAATATTCAGAAGTGCACCTGATACAAATTACTTCTCTCTTTGAAGGGATTCAAACCTATTATTAATGTTTGATTAGTTGACGACTTTTATACCCCTGGCTATGTAAAAACAGGAACACTTGCAGTAAATTTTGTTAGTGCGTTTGCGATGTTATCTTGTCATTGTCTCTGGGAAGAAGTTGCGAGCTAACGTTTGGCTTGCAGTTATTTTTCTCACGGGCTTGTAAAGTGTGTGTGCGCGCGTGCGTTAGTGCGTGTGTGTGTGTGTGTGTTTGTGTGCGTGCGTGCGTTAGTGCGTGTGTGCGTGTGTGTGTGTGCGCGCGTGCGTGCGTGCGTGCGTGTGTGAGCGCGTGCCTGCGTGAGTGTGCATTTGTGTGTGTGTGTGTGTGTGTGTATGAGAGAAAGAGAGAGAGAGAGAGAGAGAGAGAGAGAGAGAGAGAGAGAGAGAGAGAGAGAGAGAGAGAGAGAGCATTTCATCTTTATTAACCTGACAGACAGGACCGAGAACAGTAAGGACCTCGTGGTCGATGGCCCAGCTCTGTGCTGTGATTGAGGCGGAGGTCTGTAAGTGTTTTGATGAGCTACCTGGAGGGTGGCTGTCCAGGATTTCGCAAGCAGTGAGTGAATGCAGACTGTGAGATGAATAAAGATGGAGAGTGAATGCAGAAGTGAGTGAATACAATGGAGTAAAATAGAGTCAATAAGTAGAGTAAATACAGAGAGGGTGAATACAGACTGATATAGAGAGTTAGTACAAAGTGAACACAGACAGTGAGTGATACAGACATAATACAGACAGTGAGTGAATACAGACAGAACTCAGACAGTGAGTGATTATAGTTGAAACACAGACGGTGAGTGAATACAGACAGTGAGTGAACACAGACAGAACACAGACAGTGAGTGAATACAGACAGAACACAGTGAGTGAATACAGACATTACACAGACAGTGAGTGAATACAGACAGAACACAGACAGTGAGTGATTATAGTTGAAACACAGACGGTGAGTGAATACAGACAGTGAGTGAACACCGACAGAACACAGACAGTGAGTGAATACTGACAGAACACAGAGAGTGAATACAGACATTACACAGACAGTGAGTGAATACAGGCAGAACACAGACAGTGAGTGAATACAGACAGTAAGTGAATACAGACAGAACACAGTGAGTGAATACAGGCAGAACACAGACAGTGAGTGATTATAGTTGAAACGCAGACAGTGAGTGAATACAGACAGTGAGTGAACACAGACAGAACACAGACAATGAGTAAATACAGTGAGTGAATACAGTGAAGTGAATGCAGATAATGAGTGAACACGGTGACTCAAAAGAGACAGTAAGTGAATAGAGATAGTTAGTGAATACAGACAGTGAGTGAATAGAGACGGTGAGAAAATACAGACTGTGAGTAAATAGATATAGTGAGCGAATAGAGACGGTGAGTAAATACAGACTGTGAGTAAATAGATATAGTGAGCGAATAGAGACGGTGGGTGAATACAGACAATGAGTGAATACAGACAGTAAGTGAATACAAACAATGAGTAAATACAGACTGTGAGTAAATATATATAGTGAGCGAATAGAGACGGTGAGTAAATACAGACTGTGAGTAAATAGATATAGTGAGCGAATAGAGACGGTGGGTGCATACAGACAATGAGTGAATACAGACAGTAAGTGAATACAAACAATGAGTAAATACAGACTGTGAGTAAATAGATATAGTGAGCGAATAGAGACGGTGAGTAAATACAGACTGTGAGTAAATAGATATAGTGAGTGAATAGAGACTGTGGGTGAATACAGACTGTGAGTAAATAGATATAGTGAGTGAATAGAGACTGTGGGTGAATAGAGACTGGGAGTGAATAGAGACAGTGAGTGAATACAGACTGGGAGTGAATAGAGACAGTGAGTGAATACAGACTGGGAGTGAATAGAGACAGTGAGTGAATAGAGACAGCGAGTGAATAGAGACAGTGAGTGAATACAGACTGGGAGTGAATAGAGACAGTGAGTGAATACAGACTGGGAGTGAATAGAGACAGTGAGTGAATACAGACTGGGAGTGAATAGAGACAGTGAGTGAATAGAGACAGCGAGTGAATAGAGACAGTAAGTGAATAGAGACTGTAAGTGAATAGAGACAGTAAGTGAATAGAGACAGGGAGTGAATAGAGACAGTGAGTGAATAGAGACAGCGAGTGAATAGAGACAGTAAGTGAATAGAGACTGTAAGTGAATAGAGACAGTAAGTGAATAGAGACAGTAAGTGAATAGAGACAGTAAGTGAATAGAGACTGGGAGTGAATAGAGACAGTAAGTGAATAGAGACTGGGAGTGAATAGAGACAGGGAGTGAATAGAGACAGGGAGTGAATAGAGACAGTGAGTGAATAGAGACAGCGAGTGAATAGAGACAGTAAGTGAATAGAGACTGTAAGTGAATAGAGACAGTAAGTGAATAGAGACAGTAAGTGAATAGAGACAGTAAGTGAATAGAGACTGGGAGTGAATAGAGACAGTAAGTGAATACAGACTGGGAGTGAATAGAGACAGTGAGTGAATACAGACTGGGAGTGAATAGAGACAGAGTGAATAGAGACAGTAAGTGAATAGAGACAGTGAGTGAATAGAGGCAGTGAGTGAATAGAGACAGTGAGTGAATAGAGACAGTGAGTGAACAGAGACAGTGAGTGAATAGAGACAGTGAGTGAATAGAGACAGTGAGTGAATAGAGACAGTGAGTGAATAGAGACAGTGAGTGAATAGAGACAGTGAGTGAACAGAGACAGTGAGTGAACAGAGACAGTGAGTGAATAGAGACAGTGAGTGCATAGAGACAGTGAGTGAACAGAGACAGTGAGTGAATAGAGACAGTGAGTGAACAGAGACAGTGAGTGAATAGAGACAGTGAGTGAACAGAGACAGTGAGTGAATAGAGACAGTGAGTGAATAGAGACAGTGAGTGAATAGAGACAGTGAGTGAATAGAGACAGTGAGTGAATAGAGACAGTGAGTGAATAGAGACAGCGAGTGAATAGAGACAGTGAGTGAATAGAGACAGGGAGTGAATAGAGACAGTGAGTGAACAGAGACAGTGAGTGAATAGAGACAGTGAGTGAACAGAGACAGTGAGTGAATAGAGACAGTGAGTGAATAGAGACAGTGAGTGAATAGAGGCAGTGAGTGAATACAGGCAGGGAATGAATAGAGACAGTGATTGAATAGAGACAGTGAATAAACAGAGACAGTAAGTGAATACAGACAGTGAATGAATAGAGACAGTGAGTGAATACAAACAGTGAGTGAATACAAACAGTGAGTGAATACAAACAGTGAGTGAATAGAAACAGTGTATGAATAGAGACAGTGAGTGAATACAAACAGTGAGTGAATACAGACAGTGAGTGAATACAGACAGTGAGTGAATAAAAACAGTGTATGAATAGAGACAGTGAGTGAATACAAACAGTGAGTGAATACAAACAGTGAGTGAATTGAGACAGTGAATGAATAGAGACAGTGAGTAAATTGAGACAGTGAGTGAATACAGTGAGTGAATACAGACAGTGAGTGAATACAGCCAGCAGAGTGAATACAGACAGTGGATGAATTGAGACAATGCTTTAATACAGACAGAATGCATACCGCAGAGTGAATACAGACAGTGAATGAATTGAGACATTCCGTTAATACAGACAGAATACAGACAGCAGAGTGAATACATACAGTGAGCGAATACAGTGAATACAGTGAAGTGAATGCAGATAATTAGTGAACACAGTGACTAAAAAAATACTAAGTTAAAAGAGATAGTGAGCGAATGGAAACAATGGGTGAATACAGCGAGTGAATAGAGACATTGAGTAACGAGAGACATTGAATAAATAGAGACAGTGAGTGAATAGAGACAGCGAGTGAATAGAGACAGCGAGTGAATAGAGACAGCGAGTGAATAGAGGCAGCGAGTGAATAGAGGCAGTGAGTGAATAGAGACAGCGAGTGAATAGAGACAATGAGTGAATAGAGACAGCGAGTGAATAGAGACAGCGAGTGAACAGAGACAGCGAGTGAATAGAGGCAATGAGTGAATAGAGAGAGTGAGTGAATACAGTGAGTGAATACAGTGAATGAATACAGTGAGTGAATTGAGACAGCGAGTGAATAGAGACAGAGTGAATAGAGACAGCGAGTGAATAGAGACAGCGAGTGAATAGAGACAGCGAGTGAATAGAGACAATGAGTGAATAGAGACAGCGAGTGAATAGAGACAGCGAGTGAACAGAGACAGCGAGTGAATAGAGGCAATGAGTGAATAGAGAGAGTGAGTGAATACAGTGAGTGAATACAGTGAATGAATACAGTGAGTGAATTGAGACAGCGAGTGAATAGAGACAGAGTGAATAGAGACAGCGAGTGAATAGAGACAGCGAGTGAATAGAGACAGCGGGTGAATAGAGACAGCAAGTGAATAGAGACAGCGAGTGAATAGAGACAGCGAGTGAATAGAGACAGCGAGTGAATAGAGACAGCGAGTGAATAGAGACAATGAGTGAATAGAGGCAGTGACTAGGGACAGTGAATAAATAGAGACAGAGAGTGAATAGAGACAGCGAGTGAATAGAGACAGCGAGTGAATAGAGACAGCGAGTGAATAGAGACAGAGAGTGAATAGAGACAGCGAGTGAATAGAGACAGAGAGTGAATAGAGACAGCGAGTGAATAGAGACAGAGAGTGAATAGAGACAGCGAATGAATAGAGACAGCGAATGAATAGAGAAAGCGAGTGAATAGAGACAGCGAGTGAATAGAGACAATGAGTGAATAGAGGCAGTGAATAGGGACAGTGAATAAATAGAGACAGTGAATGAATACAGTGAGTGAATAGAGACAGTGAGTGAACACAGACAGTGAGTGAATAGAGACAGTGAGTGAAAACAGACCGTGAGTGAATACAGACAGTGAGGAGAGTGGAGACCTAGAAGAGTACGGTAAAGAAGGATAAATATCTCACCTCTCTTGCCGCAACGCCACCAGACGAAGGGAACTTTCTTCCTGCAGTCAGGGGAACTGTCGTGAAAACGCACTTGTACTGCTAAGTTTGCTCTGTACTCTGCAGATTACAACCACTGTGCGAGTCTTTCGTGACACTCATAGTGTCTTTTGGGGTTTGTAGTTGTGCAGGTAAAAATAAAGGCGCGGGCAGGTTGGGGTGTTTAGACAAATGCACTGTAGGGAATTCCTGTGTCTGTTTCAGTCTGAATGTCCTGGTACGGTTGCAGATTCATCTGGGGTAGGATCTAAAAGCCCAGCAGCCAGGGTTTGCAGCCCATGAGGAGGGCATTGGGAGAATTTGGTGGTAAGCTATACTCCAACAGCTGACGGTTGCACTGCAGTCGGCACCCACAGATCCGAGAGACAGCCAACCAGCCAACCGTAGGCCTGGTAAAGCTCCAGTGAGTTTTTGTCGACGTGCAGTATTTTCTCACACAGGCATTTGGGTGCGAAAGTTTGTGTGTAGAAGTCATTCCTGGAAACGCAGATTCTTGCTGCAAGTGTGGAAAATCATTGTCACGTTCGATTCTGCACGGAGACAATTTTGTACATTAATGAAAAAGCAAAATGACGACTGAGTTGTACTAAGATAAAATAAATAGAATTTTTTACCGCAAATTACCCACTGTAACAATGGGATTAATTTGCGTAATTTGTACTTAATTTATGAGCGTCAAAATAAAGAGAGAGCAACATTTTTTGAATAAAGATTGTTACTTATGTGCCTAATCAAATTAATCAAAACGTATGCAGTTACCATGAAGACTGAGAACAAGACTCTCCGATAAAAAAAAATTAGAACAGTTTTTTTAAATAGCATTTATGATCTTTCGCCCTAAATTTCGAGTAATGTTCCCCTGAAAGTTATTTTCTGCTTACTTTACTGGGGCTGAACATCAGCAATTTTAAAAGAAATAATTGCGAGTTTATATCGTTATAAATAATTGCACTATAAAGTACGCATGCTGAACTTTTATTTAAAAAGTTATCGAAAAGCTCTATTATTACTTTTTTGTTGCTGTCTATTTTGTCTGAATACTCGAAGCATTTTTGAAATGGAACTCCGGCTTTCTTAATAGGAAAAAAAAGTTGTGATTATGGTAACCCGACCAACTCAGTTTTTTTCCTGCCGACCCAGATATTTTTATTCGATCGTGAGGAAGAATGAAGTTAAAAATGGATGGAAACAACGAACCGCATGCCGCCTTATCTTCTCTGCCTTTGAGTCCTCGGGAAATCTACTATTTAAGATTTTTTAAAAAGCGTTTTCAGATTGGGCCAAATTCGAAAGTTCTTATCAGAGGAAGCCACAAAGAAAGTGTTTCATGCACTGATAATTGGCAGATTGGATTACTGCAATTCTGTACTACAGGGCCTCCCCCAAAAGACACTCTGCAAGCTTCAACGCATACAGAACTGTGCCGCCAGAATGGTGAAAAGAGTGAAGAAGACGGAACACATCGGCCCAGTACTCAAAGATCTGCACTGGCTACCTGTCCACAAGCGAGTTGTCTTCAAGATCTGCACGCTCGTCTACAAATGTCTCAAAGAGGAAAATATGCCATTGTACCTATGTGGCCTGGTCAATCTGTATAAACCAGCCCGCGATCTCAGATCGGCCCATAGTGTTCTCCTCAGATGTGCCCAAGTGAAGTCCAAAAAATGGGGAGATACTTTTGTTGCTACCGCCCCGAGGCTGTGGAACTCTCTCCCAGAACCACTCAGAGCTGCCCCATCTCTGTCCAGCTTCAAAAGAGGCCTAAAGACCTTCTTTTTCCAAGACTGAAACGACAATATGCTGTTGCGTAAAGCGCCGAAGAGCAGCAGAAGTGCTGAATTCAGGCGCTCTATAAATGACTTACATACATAAGAGAATTGTTAAGCTCATTCTGACCTCTTTAAAAAAAGGCAAACAAGTTCAGCCGACCTACCACTCCTGTTTGTTTTGGCTGTGTTACCGTTACTAAATTTTTTTTTGGGGGTGGGGTGGGGGTGCATTACGTTGTTGCTCACATTCAATAGGCCACTTGATAGTTCCGCTGCCATCTTGGAAATGGCACATGCGCAGTACGCACTGCCCCGCTCTACATGTAAACAAAGGATCTCTGTGCCTGAATTAGTATATACTTGTTGTACGCCACCGCCACCGCCACCGCCACCGCCACCACCACCACCACCACCATCACCATCCTCCTTCTCCTCATCTCTACCGAGGCCAAGTTTCAGCATCTGTTGTTGCTGTCGATGCTGGGCGAGGGCTGCTGTACGATATGCTATAGTGTGTGCTCAGCAGCAGTGAGAATTTGTGCTAGCAGTAGACAAATCTCCGTGTTCACAGTCACTTTCTAGTCAGCGTAAGACAGGTATTCAAATATCTCGACAATGTCGCGCTGGCTGCAAACCTTTGTCGTTATTAGCTTTGGTTCAACGTCTACGACGGGCCAAAGCAAAAAAAACAACACACAAAGTATTTATAGGAACTTCCCTTCCCTTCTAACTTGTCTACAATATATACCAGTTCCTGCCAGCCCACTGCCCAGTGCTCTCCCCTCTTGCATGAGTACACGGTCAGCCCCTCAGCCTCAACTCTCTCTTTGAAACCATGTCTTTTGACAGGCGGAGATAGGCGAGCGTGCTTTGGGATTGGACGATGTGGGAGGGGCAGTTCTATCGCTTGGACGGGAAAAAATATGGGTTTATTAATCTTTTAAAGACAGATATGTTAGGTAAAACTTCCATGAGCTGTCTTCATTCCTGCTAATAAGCGTAATATGTTTGTAAAGCCTTTCATCTCGGTGTGACGTATCATGCGTTTACATGCACTAGCATCCACAAGTTCATGCGCAACGCATGCATGATTCGGATTTTTTAAAACCTGCAATGACACAGGACACCATTACAGTGATGTTTTGGCTCTGCACAACGATCCCCTTGTCGGAATGCTACTCCGATTCCGAGAGCCTCACTTAACAAACAACTTCCATTTTAGTTCATTCTGTCATATCATATCGTCTATGAAGCATCTATTCATCCATCACCAAGCGATCCATACATTTAGCTATCCGTATCTCCCTTTTTCATTTGGTTGACTGCTATCCATTCATACCATCTATCCGTCCATTCATCAAGTCCTCCACCAATCCAGCTACCAACCTACCATTTAAGTTTCCGTAAGTTGGCCCACCGATTTCAGTAAAAATTACTGGAACAATAATCACTACAATATGAATACTTTATAAAATCACCATCAAGTCAAACCATATCATGGCATTGATTTTTATTTGGCAGCAGTTTCATTACATACTTTTCTATTCCGTTGCAGATGTCTACTTCAGAATATTTACGCTCTCTCTATCTCACTGTCTTCTCAACAACACAATACTTCTGTAGAAAGGTTGAGCATTTTAGAGTGACTCCTGGCAGGAGAACTTCATTAAAATCTATATTACATAAACGATTCCCTCCCAAGAACGAAACAGGCACACGAACAATAGGAGACACGATGCTAGAAGGTCCAGTATTAATGCGCACGATATTAGAATTCGACAGTAGTACTCTTACCACTGCACCAGAAAAGTGGTAAAATATCATTGTGAGGCAACCACTTTCTCACACAATCTCGTAAACGCAATTCTTCAGACAAAAAACAAACAACTTTACAAGCAATTACTCTAGACAGTATGTTCAGACGAAAACATGAAAGGATGTTGGACTTCTTACCATAAAATTACAGCCATCATTTGGAAGCGTACGAATCCAGATAGAGAGACAGTTTCTGCACGCACACCAGTGTCGCTAGTTAAGGACGCAGATGAGGAGTTAAAAGTGGGCATTGTGCTGTAGCAACGATGACTACTGTTCAGTCTGGGAGAAAGGACTTGGAAGAGAACTTGACCAAGAACGTTTGACAAATCCCAATGGGTCACGCCCGCTCAAGGTCCGTGGCTGAGCGTATAGCGAGACAGAAATGGTCTGGAGCGGCAACTTCATAGTGGAGCGTTACGAGGTCTTCACTCCGCGTCCGCTTTAGGGCAGTCTCTGTTGGCAAGCGATGCTGGTCCATTTAGTTGATTGAACTTTCGCTTGTAACCACCGTAAACTTTTGCTAAGCGCACACTGGAAGCCCGCATACTGACAGTACTAAAGACAACCGTTCGAGAGGTCTGCAGATGTTCACATCTCAGTGTAATGTGTTTTCAGTGTGAATGAGAATGGATTTAGCACCGATAATTACTGTTCTTGACTCATTAAATTACGATATTCTTCTTTCCAAAACCTGTTTTTCAAGAAATCGAATGTTCGTCTGTCATTCTAGAAACAGATCCATGCAGTGACCCGGGTGCAGATCAATCATGGCGTGCCAAGACGTCGTCAATCCTGCAGCCGAGAGTCCCTGGCCTTCCAACACGTCTTTCCAAGCCTTTGCCACCACAGCGGGAATATCACAGCGTCCACTCTCGCAGCACGTGCCACGCCACACCAGCAAGTGCCATCGTGGTTCTTCTGTTCTTTATGGGAGCGGAGTGAGTTTACAAGTGTGAAATTCACTCGTCTCAAAGCTACAGCAGCACACAGGAACACTCTCCCTCCCACAGGCTTCATCACGTCCTTTCCATGGACAGCTTGCACTGCACAGGACAAAAATGAGGAGACGGCTGCACATTCATCAACGAAAGTAGGAAAACAGAAAAATATAGAAAGCTACCCAGTTTAAACTGATGAGTTGGAAGTCTCCTGGGTGTTCATAAAAACGCATATCATCTGCTCACTCACATCTAGGAAATGTTGAATACATCTTTCAACCTTTACTCAACATAAAGCAGGGCGCCGTTGCTGGTATGAACACAATGGGAACGAGCAGGTCACAGCTCGACCACCAGACGCTGTTGAGGGACTTCGAGCGTTCAGGAAACTGTCCGTCTCGAGGTCGACAACAAAAGTTTTCGATGAGACCTGGATCGAAACGCGTGCACCATCTAATGGTCGACAACGACGACGACGACGACTGCCTCGAGGCCAGAGGCCTGCATGGAAACGCTTACACCGTCTCATGGTCGTTAAAGGATGAGGCACCTGTTTCTCCTGAGAGCGTCCTGCACGCGAAGTGAGGTGGGCTTGTGGCCGTAGTCGATGTAGTCTATGGACTTCATGAGCTCCTTGAAGAGCAGCATGATGTGCCAGTTGAACTTGGCGGAGCACTCGATGTAGCCACACTTCCACTGCTTCTTCACCAGGTTGGCCACTTCGCGTCGGGGTACGCCGCGCTCCTCCGCCAGGTCGTGCTTGTTGCCCACCACGAAGATGGGCACGTCGTGCATGTCACGTGACTCCAGGATCTGCTCGCGCAGGTTCTTGATGTACTGGAAGCTGTCCTCGGACGTGATGTCGTACACCAGGACGTAGGCCGTGGCGTTCCGCAAACCGTAGCCCCTGAAGTCTGTCCACTCGTACAGCGAGTTTACTGGGAAGTACGGGATGTAGGGGCAGTCGATGATCTTCAGCTCGTACAGGTGGTCGTTAATGATGACGGATGGGAAGAATGTCTGGCGGCTTTCCGTGGGGGAGTATTCCTCCATGAACTGGTTACCCACGAACTGCTGGATGATGGAAGATTTGCCCACCCCTGGGGCTCCCAGCACCGCTACCTTGACGGTCTGGAACTCCGTGTCGGGCGACAGCACGTGGTTGGACGCCATGGCAGGGGGAGAGGCGCGCTACCGCAGTGCTGAGGAGCACCGACAGTAGCCTCTGTCCAAGGGACGGGAAACGTCTCGCACAGCAGTGATGAACACTGAGCAGAACGACACTTTCTTCAAGCGCGGACGCTTCTTTGGTAAAGCACAACACAGGCACTCAGCTTTCCTTTCAGAGAACAACTGCTATCAATCACAGTTGTCATCAAGACGAATGACTCTCATCCATGAGCACTGCAAGGGGACATCTGCAGGCCGCCAGGCGACGCCTCGGACGGCTGGGGAGGGCGACTGAAGGCGCAGCTTCAGGGAGCCGGCCTCCGTTCCAAAGCGGGTCTGTGCAAAAGCGTGCTGCAGGCGGCTTCAGACTGCAGGCAAGGCCTGGCTCCTGGGCCTGCGGTCAGAAAACCTGTTGCTTCACAGCGAGCCGACAGCAACAATAGGCATAGCGCGGGCTGCTCCTATCTCATTTTACCATCAGAAGTGCTCAGTACAGAAGGCATTGATCTGGATCACTCTGAACTGCAAGACATGTTTGCGTCACTGCATTTCATTACACGTCGAGAAAGCTCATGTTTTGAGCAATGTCTTACGGACTCAGTCTTTGCGAAACTGCTTCTGACTTCAACGCCACTTAAAAAATAGTTGGATAACCGTCATAATCAACATCTTTTCATTGTGAGTCACACCGGTAAAGGCCTCAATAGAAAAGAGATTTTCTCACCTTTACGTTAGCAGTGAATGAGGTTAATCTCAGTATCAGCGTTGCCCTGCCGAAGCTCAGCGTGACGTGCTGGACACTTGCAGAACATCAAACGCTAGACAGAGACCATCCATGGGGAGTGCCAGCCAAGTTCTAGCGCTGGTCCCGTCAGAGCGCGTGTCTGACCAGGCTGGGGGTCTGCCTCTCTGCAATGGGCGTCCACCAGTCAGCGCAAACTCCCTGTAGGATGTCGATGGACCACGCCACGGAACCGCATCGCTGGCCCCACCGTCTCTGTCGGACTGTTAAGGGAGGGGGCAGGGGGCAGGAGAAGGGGGAGCCGGAGCTGGGAGGCAGGGAAGGAGGGAGAGACGGCGGCGGCAGTGTTGCCCACCACGAGGCGTAGGCCACTAATCTGGGCGATCACGACGCCGTGTTCTCACGGGCACGCTATCGATCCGCAGCGCTCCGCACCACGCGCAGCTCGCCACGCGCAGCGCGCCGCCACAGTGCTCCCAGCCAGCAAGTCAGGCAGAGGAAGGGTAGATGGAAGCCAAGAAGTCTTCTAAGAAAGTCAGGCAGAAGAAGAATGGGAGGGAGGATGGAAGGAAGGCAAGAAATCTTATAAGCAATGCAGAAGGCAGGCAGGCAGGCAGAGAAAGGGTTGAAGGAAAGCAAGAGGTGAGACGAAGGGTAACAGGAAAGCAAGGAGTCTTCTAAGCAATACAGACAGGCAGGCAGGCGGAGGAAGGGTAGAAGGAAAGCTATAGGTAAGAGGAAGGATAACGGGAAGGCAAGCAGTCTTCTAAGCAAGGCAGGCAGGCAGAGAAAGGGTAGAAGGAAGCCAATAAGTATTCGAGGCAATTTAGGCAGAGTAAGGGTGGAAGGAAGTCAAGCAGCCTTCTAAGCAGATCAGGCAGGCAGGCCGAGGAAGGGTAGAAGGAAAGCGAGGGATAACAGGAAGGGTAGAAATCAGGCAAAAACACTTCCAAGCAAGTCAAGCAGGCAGGCAAGCAGAGGAGGGGTAGAAGGAAGCCACGAAGTCTTCTAAGCAACCCAGGCACAGGAAAGGAGGAAGGAAGGCAAGTAGTCTTCTACGTAGGTCAGACAGACAGGCAGAGGAAGGGTAGAAGGAAAACAAGAGGTAAGAGGAAGGGTAGAAGAAAGGCAACAAGACTTTCAAGCAATGCAGGCAGGCAGAGAATGAATGGAAGGATGGATGGATTCATGCGTGAGAAGATACAAGCAACTCAGGCAAAATGGATGGAGGGAAAGGAGGTAAACGATCAGGCAAACCAGGCAAGCGGAGGAATAGGCTAAAGGAGGCGAGATGAACTTGCACGCGAGCTTGGAAGGCAGAGAAAAGATGGAAGGCAACGGTGTAGATTGCTCAGACAGGTGAAAATACGCTGATGGCAAGTAAGCGTATGAATGTTACGCCATAGACGACGGTTTGCCAGAGTTATACAGAAAACTAACAAGGAGAGCTTGTTGGTCTGACAGACATGGCAAATGACTGAGAAACACAGCCCCTAACAGACTCAAGTGCAGCTGAGGGGAAAGGTGGAGTTACAATGGGCAGGTAGACACGAAAAGTGACGGAAACCTGGACAGAGTGATTCTACTGGATGCAGATGAGCATATTTCCAACTTGAAGCCAGGGTTTCACATGGACCGACCTCTAAGACAGAGAAAGAACCGAGCACCCTCAATTTGCAAAGAGACAAACAGGTTTGAGTGGGCAGGGGACGAGACGCCAGGCTTGTAGACAGGAAAGGCGGTCTGATACCAGACACCAGCGTTCCAATAAGGCTCAATATGAGAGAAAAAGCAGGTAGGCTCGAAGTTCGAACTCCAATAGTAACAGTACTACCGGTAACAGAAGAACATGCCTACGTAGCAAGAACAGGAACGAAAATGGGTTTTTGATTAGAGGGCAACAGCCTGATTAACAGAGTGCGGAGAGAGACAGGCTCAAGTGGGAGATAGGCTCAAGAGGGAGATATTCTCTTACACTTCACAAAACTGACTGCTTGGACTGCTGCCATTTGGTCGCAACTGCTCTGGTGATGTGGAATGGGACAACAGGTGGACAATACGTGTGCGTGAATTGGCAATGGAGGTGTGGAAAAGGCAGACTACAGGTAATTCTGAGAAATCTTATGCTGCATCTGCTTGTGAGATGAAGTCATCACCGAGGCAATTTGACAATGGTGTTTTATGTCCTTGGCGCTGAGCAGGCAATTTGAGTGTATGTGTGTGTGTGTGTGTGTGTGTGTGTGTGTGTGTGTGTGTGTGGTGTGTGTGTGTGAGAGAGAAAGAGAGAGAGAGAGAGAGAGAGAGAGAGAAAGAGGAGGAGGGGGTGTTGCAGAGGGAGGGAGGGGGAGGGAACACAGCTGGGATGCGTGTAAGTGAAGAAAGCACCGCGGAAGGGCGGCCTGAGGACAAAGACAGGCCGACCCACAGAGAGTCCTGTCAGGAAGTGCGGTCTCGCCTGGCCCTGTCCGCAGCCCCGGCCCTCTCCAGTGAGCTAAGCCTCGTCTGAGACTCGTCTCAGCCCCCGCTCTTCCTGCTCCGTCTTGTAAGTGTGGGCATTAGGACTAATGCTCCGGCTCTTCGCTCCACAGTCGGAATGG
>JAWQFJ010025218.1:20000-47500 GCA_034096865.1 Theodoxus fluviatilis
GCGACCTGCCTGGAGAAGTGCACTCGCTCTGCCCCGGTCCGCACAACTGATGCGTGTTCATGTCACTGCTGTCTGTCTGCCTCTCTGTCTGTCTGTCTGCCTGCCTGCCTGTCTGCCTGCCTGTCTGTCTGTCTGCCTGCCTGCCTGTCTGTCTGTCTGTCTGCCTGCCTGCCTGTCTGCCTGCCTGTCTGTCTGTCTGCCTGTCTGTATGTATGTCTGCCTGCCTGTCTGTCTGCCTGCCTGTCTGTCTGCCTGCCTGCCTGCCTGTCTGTCTGTCTGTCTGTCTGCCTGCCTGTCTGCCTGCCTGTCTGTCTGTCTGCCTCTCTGTCTGTCTGCCTGCCTGTCTGTCTGCCTGCCTGCCTGTCTGTCTGCCTGCCTGCCTGTCTGTCTGTCTGTCTGTCTGTCTGTCCGTCTGTCTGTCTGTCTGTCTGCCTCTCTGTCTGCCTGCCTGCCTGTCTGTCTGTCTGTCTGCCTGTCTGCTTGCCTGCCTGTCTGCCTGCCTGCCTGTCTGTCTGCCTGCCTGTCTGTCTGTCTGTCTGTCTGTCTGCCTGCCTGCCTGTCTGTCTGCCTGTCTGCCTGTCTGCCTGTCTGCCTGCCTGCACTGCCTGCCTGCCTGTCTGCCTGTCTGCCTGCCTGCCTGCCTGCCTGCCTGCCTGCCTGCCTGCCTGCCTGCCTGTCTGTCTGTCTGTCTGTCTGCCTGTCTGCCTGCCTGCCTGCCTGCCTGCACTGCCTGCCTGCCTGCCTGCCTGTCTGTCTGTCTGTCTGTCTGTCTGTCTGTCTATCTGTTTGTCTGTCTGTCTTTTTCAGACGCGTGTTCTCGCAAGAACAGGTTTCTCCGAAATCATATCCCAACAGTGCATGGTACACAACTGCTATCTGACTACAGATACAGAGAAGGCGTGATCGTCCTGACGTCTTGCACAAAGCGAGACAATGTGAACACCTAGCTTCTCCTGCTCTTGCTCACTTCATCGTAGAAACACTTGCACCCTGCAACCGCTAAACGTGGAAGGATGATGCGAAGTTTCTGTGACAGAAATTAGTCATCAGGACTATCAGTCGTTCGAAACGTCCCGGACACTGTCGCTGTTCGAGAACTACTTTCTCTATGAGGTCGTTTCCAAAGGTTTCCTGTGTCTCTCCTACCACTGCCTGCGTCCTCGAATTCATTTTCGGTCGCACTGCCTCAGCATTTGAAATTCCAGGCAGAACCATTTGTGACCCACTGCTAGAAAATGACATTTTCATATGTTGAAACAATCGAGCGTCCTTTGAAACAAAATACAGTACATAACCACATGACCTTTTGTTAGGGAGTTGTGGTGCTGGCTAACTTGACAGGGGATAAGAACTTAACTTGATCTAAATCTAGCTCTAAAGGTGAAGGGGAGGCGGAGATTCGACCGTTTGTCGGCTGTCAGGTTGATGTGCAGCAACAACCAAACCAAAATAATATAGCCATGTCACTTGAAGCTGTTGCTGGTTTAGTATTCCAAATTGCATAAAATCTCAAAATTGAAAATTGACTTCTCGTCGGTGCATAGCGTGTTGCGTCTTGATCTGACCGAAATGTCAGACCGACTCTGGGAAAACTGGTCACAGATGTAAGGCGGTCTTGGAAATATAAAACAAATTTCTAGCTAACTTACATAGATGCCGCCAGAAACTGCAACAGTTGGTAACCCCCGGTCTAAGAATGAATATTATCACAATGCGTCCTCTGGTTTCCCATGATGTATACAACAAAGCATTAAAGTCATCTTTCAACACAATATTTCACTTTACACCGTGTGTTCTTAATGCCATCCGGTCGTACATTGTATAAATGTCAGCCAGCGTCTTTAATCGGATTATCCCCGACCATTTCACATTATTATGTCCACACCCGACTATCATGCTGAATACCACTGCCGACAGAGTTTGCTTTGGATCTCTAAACGCAAAGAAAAAGCCAACCCGTCCGACGAGGCCTCTAAGGTCTCGCTGAATGAGAACTTCAGCACGTCACGCCAGGGACAAGACTGGTAATGGGTGCACAATGCCTTGGTTGTCAGGGCAGGAGACTCGTCGTCCATTCCAGTCATTTATTTTGGACAAGGCCCAAGGAACAGACGTCCGGCTGCCACCGCTGAAGCATTCAGGAGATTCAAACACATTTACGAGCCTCGTACAATTTCCGGCATTAGCCCAATGATGGCGTGTGGAGGGCTGCGGCAGGTGACTGAGTGCAGGTCGACTCCATCAACGCTCTCCATTCCTGCCCAGAGTCTCCAACACTTTTGTGTTGCCGTCACCTGGGATCATAGGCTACTGCATACATTCCTTGAGAAGAAACATTCACTCAAATCGACTTGAAGGACTGAAGACTGTCCATTACAGGCTGAGGCCTTCTCCGCAAGGACATGTCAGCAGATAGTACCACGATCGATTTTCTTCTCGCTGATCCGGTGAGCTGTAATATGACACGGCTGCTTTTTTGTCTTCTTTATCTGCCACAAAACCACACAAGCAGAAGATGTCTGCCGAGACAAAAGAACTACAGAGTCCTTGTGCGTGAGAGTGAAGGTGAACGTAAAGAAAGGAGCTTGTTATATTCCGACTTTTCAACCATTAATGAGTGCCGAAAATGCACTTTCATCACCTGATCATTGGAATATTCTTGCTATTGTTCCAACATGTGCTTACAACTTGACTGTGGATGAGCGCACGAAAAAGAATAATTTTGACAATTTCCAGCTCGACCCTCACTTTACTTTTGGATAGGACGATGACACGTAAGCCGTACACCTGGCTCCAGGAGCCAACTCCGGGAACCGCGTAGCTTCGAACACTACACCCAGTGACTGCAGATCGGGCCTTCTGTCCAGTCGGTCACAATGCCCCAAGAGCGGAGTGAAAGGGAAGGTGCAAACACTGGTTGTGGAGTAAGGGTGGGGTGGAAAGGAGAGATGCGAACACTGGTTTATGGAGTGGAGCGGTTATGAAACGGGCGAATCTCAGGCCACAGCCAGCAACAACATCTGTTGCTGGCATCGATTGCTGGCAATGATAGGGTTTGCACGGTGCTCACAATGCGGAGCATTTGGAAGCAGGCATGATTTGCAGTGATTGAGCCAGTCTAGCGGTGACAGGACACCTGCAGCCCATCGCCATCAAGGACGAGCACGCAGACAGCGTGTAGTCAGTCCCCTACCTCCGCCCTCCAACCTTCGCCCTGCGGCAAGGCGCCAGGCGCCACATACGGAGCTGGATTCGACAGCGTTGCGGGGGGGGGGGGGGGGGGGGGGGGGGGGGGGGGGGGGGGATGAACACTTTAATTTTTCACGATCCAGGCCAGGACACGATAAGGACAGGGAGGATGTTTACACCGAGATGGCGATACTGCCACCACAGACCTCCAGAGGCCGTAATTAATATCACTCTGACAGTGTCCCCGCTCCGCCCTCCTCCCAGCACGCACGCAACAAGATTTCAGCCGTCTCCTGTCTCTGCAGGATACCTACCATTGGTGGTACTCGGTACTTGACCACAGCGTTTACGAGGTGGAAGTGCTGACCTGAGGGATGTTGGCCAGACACTGACGACCAGGCAGACCAACATATTCTGTTTCTCGCACACTGATCACACCCCACCACATACAAAACACACACACTCGCACACACGCACGTATGCGCTCCAACCGCTCATGAAATCGCAGCACGTATACACGTCTCATCATGCAGTGATAGACACTGGTATGCGGGCTGGGATGCGCGACACGCAAAGCAACAGCTGACGGCGTCGTGTAGCAGCAACGGCAAACCAGGTCACGGCCGACACACTGACCTCCTACCACGTCGCGTACTTACGTGAGTGCAATGATGGACGCTTCACAGTGGATGAGACGGGGTGCCTGCACGCGCACGGCACATGCACGCATTGCTCCTCCTCAAGCTGAAGGCTGTCCCGAGGGGGGGGGGGGGCCTGGGAGGGGAAGAAGAAGGGGACCGTGTCTCCTAGGCCAGAGGTTTGTCCTCTCTCAACGCTGCTCTGCTGCCCTGGCCGCCATGCTCTGCCACAGCTCCGCAGCCATGGCCGCTCTAGCTGCGCCCGCTCCTCCAATCATCGATCAGAGATCGATAGAGATGCCGCCAGCTGGATGCCGACTTCTACCGGTGTCTGCCCAGAACTCTCCCTGACCTCGGCACTCGACAAGGAGAGGCGGTCAGAAGCCTGGGGACAGCAGGAAGCAGGAGCCCTTTGTACCGTCACTCGGGAGTGGGGTGGGGGGTAGGGAAAGGAAGAGAGGGGGTGGGATGGGTGGGTGAGAGGGGAGAGAGAGAGGGATGGCAGACGCAGCAGCTGATGCGGTTTATCAGGTCAGCTGGCAGCTTTCAAAAGCAGGAAGGGGGGCGACTAAATGGAAGAGATTTGCGGGGAAGCTGTACCGGGTAGCTGATGACAGCTAGAAGTGAATATCACCCTGCAAATATACGATAACGCTTTATGGGGCTTCTGAATTTTTCTGCGGTCAGTGAGGTCAATCGCAAAGGTTTCCGCAGCTGCATGTCAGGAACCAGTTCTGAGACTTCCAGCACGCATGATGCTGGATACGCATTGTCATCATTTCCGCTATCAATGCTAGTGTTGAGCGAATGCGGCTAACGAGTATGTGACCAATACTTGTAACAGAAGACTCGATTAAAATCGCTTATATCATGCATTGACAAGGGCACACACGGTGTGTGTGTGTGTGTGTGTGTGTGTGTGTGTGTGTGTGTGTGTGTGTGTGTGTGTGTGTGTGTGTGTGTGTGTGTGCAGAGAAGGGGTAAAGAGTGAGAGGGAAGGATAAAGGAAGGAGAGAGAGAGAGAGAGAGAGAGAGAGAGAGAGAGAGAGAGAGAGAGAGAGAGAGAGAGAGAGAGAGAGAGCAATCATGTCCCCGTGATTTGAATGAATTTGGATTTATATAAATACACGTACCTACTGATAAAATATGGGTATGTAGAATCTGGATCTAGCACCTGTTTCCTTGCCATCAAGTGTCAATAATCTCAAGTATCAAAAGTGGCACAAAACGTTCTAGCTGTTGCTTCAAACACACCAAAAGAATGGATAGAGATTTTCATGCTGTGATGGTCGCCCATCTGTGAGTTCAGCCAAGCGGATCAAGGGAATGAATAGAGAAGGCAGTGATTGTTCTCCAGGTCATCTGTGAACAAAGCCACTTTGAAGTTAGGGTCACTGAAGGGGGAGGAATGGAGAAGGCAGCCATTGTTATCTAGAGATTCCATGTGCAGGTGCAGACCACATGGCGTGTCAGACATCAACAAAGTGTCCTGCCACCTTCCTGTGGAGAGGCTAGCACATTAGTCCCTAGGGAAGAGTTAATTACGGGAAAATCAGCAACAATTTAGTTTGAGATCCACAGCTGCCTCCCAAACTGTGGGTGGAGTCAATAGGTCACCATGGCGTGTCACGAAAGGAGTGGCTCCCCCTTCACTTCGGACTGACCAAGCAAGCAGAGCACAAGGCTCCCTCGAAGTCCCTGCTGAGACAGAGTATTCCCTCCATAGATTTATGCCTTCCACAAATCGCGCAAGAGACGCTGCAGGACAATTCTTACAAAAAGAAAACAACAACTGAAATAAAGCCACCCAAAAGAGCCCAAAAACTTAAATAAAATAAAAATGTGTCATGACAGCGGCTTTTAGTAGGTTTTGCATGTCCAGGAGGCAGCAAGTCGCAGATGAAATGAGTTTAGGTGTACAGTTCGCACTGTGTTGTTCATGTTAATGACTGGCTCAGGGCATTAGCGTCCTGTCTTCCATCTTGGCAATCTGATTCACCCTGATTTGTCACGCCACTCCACAATGCCAATTGTCTCTTCGATTCAGTTTTACAAGAAAAAGAAATATTCATTGCAGTTGGTGAATTTATCTGATTTTGCCTGCAAATCATCCAGCAGTGTTTTTCTCTCTCCGAATTTATGACCATACGAGGCACTATTTCGAGTATTTAGACCAAACGAGGCAGCCTTGAGTAACTGTGCGAAACGTATGGTTTGTATTGCTCTGAGTGAACTACATTCGAGTACATCGTTGAGGAAGATGTAGCGCAACTGAGTAAAATTAGAATGTCAACACACGTGAGTGTCATGATGGCTACTTAACGAGGTAACGTTAGCTACACGTATGAAAGCTCTGGGCCGAGTGGTCAGCGCGCTTGACCTGCAGTCGCTTGTGGCTCGTGGGTGCAGCGTTCGAAGCTGCGCCGTTCCCAGAGTTGCATCCTTGAGCAGGATACCTAACTCACATTGCTTCTCCCCACCCAGGAGTAAATCCGGGTACCTGAGAAGGCAATGATGGCACACTGCAGTGCAACTAACCCTTGTATGCGGCCAGGAGCCAGCAACGGTTTGAAATCCTTCCCATGGAGTAGATCTGGTGCTGGTACCTCATTGTGTGCACCTGACATGTTTGTCACTGTGTTCGATGTCAGGTGCCAGTGAAGGACTGACCAAGAAGTTCCGTGATCAGGGGGTAAAGTGCAAAGCGCTTTGAGAACCAGACAAGGCTGATAAAACGCTACACAAAACCACGCCTTTTCTTTTCCCTTTATCGCGGGCAATTGTGCATCTACAGACTACACACCCACACGAGGGGAGGGCTTCCACCAACATGCACAACAGAAAAATGACTTGCTATACGCACGGCTTTGCGGCGAGTCGACTCTGCGTCACCACGCAGCAGTTGCTTAGGCCAGGCTTTGTGAGGTGGAGACCTACGGCGAAATCTCCATTTCGCATTGAATTTGTCCACGGCAAAAGGACGACAGGAAGTCGGGGCCAGTGATCGAACTTGCTCTCTGGCAGTTTCTCCAAGACATGGTTTCGTCTCCGGCGCCACCAGGAAGCCACCTTCCGACAGCATTGATGGAGCCTCGTCCTCTCTAGAGGGAAGACCGCCAGGCTTACGTCCAGGATGACAGCTTCCTGCACTTTAAGACCATCTGAGAGTCTGCCTTTGAGAGGAGTAACATTAACACATCTCGCTGAGAACGCTATGTCTGGCCGGCAGTCGTGGTCGATGGACTGGTTCCAACCTTGGTCGCACAAGCCTGAATTCATATTTATGTAGAACGGCGACACTTAAGTAGGTAGGAGTATATTGTAGATAAGTTGTAAGAAAAATGAAGTTCCTGTAAATACTTTTTTTTTGCACTGGCATGTCGTAGACTTTGAACCAAAGTTAATGCAATCATACAAAAGGGTGGGTGCATCGTAGATGTTCACCAAGCATCATTCACGCACTGACAGAATTACATGTATGGACAGATTTACGACACAAGGTTGCATGCTTAGGGGTAGGACAATGTGCGAGGTGCAGTTCCGTGATTCTATCCCTGGGACGGGAAGAAACTGGGTTTATTTAAATAATAGGTAGGAGTTGGTTGTTGAATGATCTGAAGAGACTACGGGACACGAGAAAGAGGAACGCAGCAATGCCTGGAACCCTTATTGCAGGCTCAGTCACACTTGTTCACTATACTCCTACTGACGGCACACCTGCCTATCGGCGGTCGTTGAACAATCAGTCTTGCCAGCAAGCATATGGTGCTTTACAGAGCTATACACCGGATCAAAGATAAGGAGAAGCGAAAGCTTACAAGAGACCCATTGTATCTGCATGTCATTGAGATAACCATCTTCGTGGATCTATGCAGAATTTCATACACGCTCACACATTTACACATAGCACTGCTTGTTGTAGGATTTATTGATCAAAATGATAATAGCTGCTCGATCATATGTCTGATCCTCTGACCGTCCATTTACCTGTGTGTCGGTCTGTCTGTGTGTTTGTGTATTTGGCCGGTATGTTTGGTGTGTACGTCTGTGTGTGCGTGTGCGTGTGTGTGTGCGCTCGCGCGCGCTTGTGTGTGCGAGTGTGTTTCTGCCTCTGTGTGTGTGTGTGTGTGTGTGTGTGTGTGTGTGTGTGCGAGCGCGCGCGCGCGCGTGTTTGTGCGTGAACCTTATATAACATCCGGAAAATGGATTTTGTATACAAGGCCTGCTATTATCATCATGAAACTTGATGCAAAGACGAATAGCAGCAGAACTGGCTGCATACCTACAGCTGGAGCCCGACTGACGTTACCGTCTTCTCGGACACAATGACTGTCGATGTTAGCCGTGAAGTTCCGGAGTTATTCGCAGCTACACATTTCCGTTCAACTCAGTCTAAAAGTCACAGATCCGCATTAGCTCAGCTGAACTTCGAGCAGTCACAGCGGACTGCGGAAGACAATGCCTTTCCAGATTTCCCTCTATGTTTGCGTTTGTTCGTGCTGAAAGGGACTCAGATTGCAAAGCAGCGCAGAGCAGGTGAAACTTCGCTGCATGAATTAACAACCACCGTCTCCTGAAATGCTCTTCAACAAAGGTCGCCATTGCGTGCTTTGCGAATGTATGCGCCTCCCCATCTCTCCTCCAACGTCTTCTCTGACCAGGTCTTAGTGTTCTTCCCTGACGGAATGAATCAGACATCCGCTTGAGTGGTTAGAGCAAGGAGTTTCGGATGGTTATTAGGACGTCCTGTATTGATTTGAGAACTAATTGCAGGTGGCGGTATCCTCTTTTTTTCCTCTCTCTCTACCCGTCACAACATTTAAAAAGTGTGATTTTGCTTTTTAACTTCACAGATATGACTAAATTCCCTCCAAAGAAACCCCCTAACCCCTCTTCATTACAAAATGTTCGATAGACACGTGTCATTGACATTCCTATTTTTTCCTCTAATTTGAAAGTGGGATCAACGTGCACCGTCTCTTTGAAATCACCGACAGATCGGCTCTTAGAATTTGTAATGTATGGTAGACGTTAAGGTCACAGATTCAAAGTAATATTTCCAGAATAACATGCGCAAACACATGTGAATCTTACGGGCTTCAGCCTCTTGTTTAAGTGGACTGTTTGGACCAGACTCCAGCTCTCACATTTCCCTACTACCGTCCCACAGGAGATCTGCCTTCCCGGCAGCACGACCCCTCTGGTGGCAAAACAGAGGTCAGGGCAGGACGTCTGCAGCGCCTCCACAGCCGGTGTCACAGTTTATATGTGGTTCGTTCCTAAATGTGGTACCTTCCCTCGCTCCCTCCATCTTAATTTATGTCCACTTTTCTCGGTATTTGTGAGGAGGATGGGCAGCGGATAGTGTGGTGAGGTTTCGCTTCATGCACACTGCGCCAGCGCTAGTTAAGGTCAAAGATAAAGAGGACGTCAAACTGTGACCTGTAATCGTGATAGTTCATAACCTTGAGAATCCTACACAGATTCATTCATTCACTGTTGGTACGTGCCCACATTCACATGCCCCTGCTGTGCTCCCCACGACTCGCTTTTCACAGTACTGATGATTGCGTTACTACCTAGATGACGGCGTGTTCTCCTGCTGCCGCACACTGAGATAGAGGCATGTTTCTCCCACAGAATGCGTGTCCAGTATGCATGTTTCCTCGTGTGTGAGCAGTTGTATCAAATAAGGAAAACTTTGTCTCCTGCGCACATTATCTCAACTGTTTTATTATTTAGGCGCTTTTCTAATTTTGTTGTATTTCACTCTTTCATGCTTGCCAGTCAGCCAAGGAGGGCGCGTCACACTCCTGCATCAACATCCTGTGGAAGTGAGAGACAGCGATGTGGAACTCGCGGTTATTGTCGAATGACGCGAGTATCCCTATATGGTGATGGATGGGGTCGATCGATTTGTCTCATCGAGACAAGTTTAACTGTCTGCAAACATCGCTAATTCTGTGTCAGTGAAACAAAAATGTGTGTGTATCAGGGAGGCAGGAGCAACGTGTTTCTGTCTCGCCTATTGCAACAGACTTTGCCTCCAGTGTCCTGGTGCTAGCTACAGGGAAACCATGCGTTTAATCACGGGGTACATCCAGCTCTGATCCATTCTAGTTCACTAGAGACTTCGCCTACCTGCGAAAGTGTCTCTAGCCCAGTTGACATCACGCGATGGAAGGTTTCGTCCGAAAAATTCAAATGAGGGTCACACAAGAGGCTTGTGGGATAACCCATCTGCTCCCTGACATACGCCGTTAAAGTAGTTCTAAGACTATTTCGCACACAACTCTTAACTTACTCTTGTTGAGGCAATAAACAAGCTTTTATTCGATAAAATATAATATTTGTATTGAAATGGAAACAAGTTTTAACATCTGAATGATTTGTGTAAACAGTGGAGAAAAAATAGTATCAGAACACAACTATTTTTGGCGCAATGCTGTAATGCGAAGGGTCAAATCTATTACGCAATCATTGTGACCTGTGCCAGAGTCACTACTGATTCGGGTTCACAGAATGACCCTGATCGACTTCCCTGACTGCAGGGAATCACGCCTGCATCTCTAGGGCGAAATGGAATATCCTGCTTCTGCTGCCCTTTCCAAGATGAGGGTCGCACAACGACAAACAGCGACCTTGCTAAATTTTACAGAAACGGTCGACACTGCATGATGTGAACGGTTTTCTTATTAACGCACTCACAAATTATTTGTTGTGAAAACAAGACTGATCTAGTATTGTTGAGAGAGAGAGAGAGAGAGAGAGAGAGAGAGAAGACCGAACAAATTAATGAACGAATGAAGGAACGCACAAACTTCATTAAATACACCTTGAGCATGTTGAACATGTAAATACAAGCAAAAGTTTGCACACAGGAAAATGGACATTCATGTTATGCTGCTAGCGAAATACATCCTCATCAAGCTCAAAACATGCACAAGCATCGAATATCCTTCTACATGAATATTAAAAATACAATTAAGGGTTCTAGGTTTTTTGAGGACAGCTATTTGATAATCATGTTACCGCTAGAGATTTTGATATCATATTCTATAAAAAGAAGATTAGTGAGAAGGGAGGAAAACAAACGAGGTTTAAGACGACGCCAAACTCTACAATTAATTTGGAGTATAGCCATAAGGTCTGAGTAATTACGCATTTCCATTTTCATGCAGCATAAACAAAGGTTTCGTACACCCAAAGGTGCGTTCCACATTCTGAGACTGACTGACTGACTGACTGACTGACTGGCTGGCTGGCTGGCTGACTGGCTGACCGACCGACTGACTGGCTGAATATACGTTTATTAAAGTGCGCATCACTAGTGCACCACAACGGATGCTCAGACACACAAAACAATGTTGCAAAGAACAGTCAGGGAAACAGACAGTGTTACAAAATATATGAAAGAAGAGACACATATACAGACTAGAGTGGAAGGAAAGGGATTGATGAGGGAACAAATATTACACTGAAGACACATCAGTTCGAAACATCTGTTCAGTCAACTGAGAAATATTTACAAAGAGGTGTTTTGGAAGAGAAAAGACAAAAATAATATTATCACAGGAAAACGTGTGAATGAACACGAGAAAATGAGGTTCAGAGAGCAAAACTGACTTTTTTTCCTCCTACGAAACAACACATTTAAACATTTTGAGCAAGTCCTGCAAATCTTATCTCACAATTTTACGCCGCTTTTTCATGGACAATTACACGAAAAAAATTGCCTGTACAACTATAAACAAACAACAAAGGAATGAACAATCAAACCAATAGATGAAGGGAGGAGCAGATGAATAATCAAGCAGGCAAACAGTGACTGTAAAACTGAACTGCGTATTGACAGATTAGAATTCAATAAATGCATGAATGGATGAGTAAACAATTTAACAGACGAACGAAAATTGAACGAATGAATGAACGAATGCAATAACCATTGTAAATAGTACAGAGAATTATCGTAGTGACTGATAACTGTACTAAGTGTCATCATAGCTATTTCTTTCATGTTGCTGTCTCATATTCTGTGTACAACAGTCTATGGCCACGAGGCCCTGAGCGTCTTCTCTGAGTCTGACATTAAGATATCCAGAAGAGAGGTCGCTTTCTCCTTTTGTCATGTCGGGGTCTCTGTCCTGCCTGGTTTGCTGGAAAAAAATTTCTCATTATGGTATCGACATTTTCTATTTCAGGAAACCCATTCATTTCCTCGCAAAGTCCCATCCACCCATCCTCGCCCTTACCCGCTTCCCCCTTTCCCCCACCCCCTGCTCTTTTCTGCCGACAAGCTGCACTGTGGGTACCACTGTGGTTTCACAGTGTAAAAAACACCACGAGCGACGTAGACTTGACACAGTCGGTAACGAGTTCGAAAATACATTGCAGTGAAACTTTGAACTTTGAACTTTGAACGTTTATTTGATAGGCCAGAGGCCCTTTTGAGAGAGAGTGATATTGCAGTGAAACAAGAACTTCATATTTTGATGGCGTGTCTAAACGTTTTTGTTATTTAATTCGAAAAATGTTCGTCTGCTGGTTCGTGCATATAGTGTCAGTTTCAACAATCATTCCTCACCCTTAAAAAAGAAATTATATTGACTCACCATTTGGATTTTTAAAAAGTCATCTCACGAAACGGACGGGTGTCGATATTTACGCCATAAAAAGCGTGCCAGCAGCTTGAGAACTAAATCACATACTATGAAATGTTGCGCAACAGTAAAGGATGTGGAATCATCACACGGCTTTCTCGGAAACAACCCTGCAATCACCGCGACTGTTCCTTATCAAGGCTGCTCCCTCAAGTTCCCAGCACTTGCCTTCTTGAATCTGTGGCACCATTTCTGGAAACGTCTTTGACATCACTCTGCAAAGCCAGAGTTGGACAGACAAAGTGAAGACGTGAGAAAGAGACTGCTGGAACACCGTAGAGAGTCATTCCCAGAAGTATTCCACATGCACGAGCTGGGTCACCAATTCTATGAAGACCGGGTCAGAAGCCGACACCCCGAGCCCAGACGATTCAGGCAGGAAGGAAAGGAGACCCTATGAATCGACAAGCACTAACTCAAGCCTCGGCTGACTTAGGGGCAGACAGTAGCTTCCCCCTGCGTACGATAATCTTATTCATTGGTATCACTGGCAGAAGAGGGGTTCTTGAAAGAGTTGAAAAGCTCCAGTAAGCCAGCCTTTTTCATAGAAAAAGTTGCTGATTTTTTTTCGTAGTGGTGAAAATCGTATGCAGACAGGTTGAAGTCAATGTTGTACACCTCAGTTATGCTTGATAACTGCCTCTGATACTAAGCTGAATAGCACGAAAACTACTTCATATAATTCTTTGTTAAAATATTTTGGACTGCAGATGAAGCCCCAGTTTGACTCCTACAACGATTTCGATGTCATCATTCTCACAGTATTTGACAAAGACAAATTCTTCCTTCGATATTTGTGTGTGTGTGTGTGTGTGTGTGTGTGTGTGTGTGTGTGTGTGTGTGTGTGTGTGTGTGTGTGTGTGTGCCGAAGTAGCAAGAAGTGGACAGAGCATTCGACCACTGGCAAGGGCTGCAGCAACAAGGGTACAAGGGCTGCAGCAGCAAGGGAGACAAGGGCTGCAGCAGCAAGCGAGACAAGGGCTGCAGCAACAAGGGATATAAGGGCTGCAGCAGCAAGCCAGACAAGGGCTGCAGCAGCAAGGGAGACAAGGGCTGCAGCAACAAGGGAGACAAGGGCTGCAGCAGCAAGGGAGACAAGGGCTGCAGCAACAAGGGAGACAAGGGCTGCAGCAACAAGGGAGACAAGGGCTGCAGCAACAAGGGAGACAAGGGCTGCAGCAACAAGGGAGACAAGGGCTGCAGCAACAAGGGAGACAAGGGCTGCAGCAGCAAGGGAGACAAGGGCTGCAGCAACAAGGGAGACAAGGGCTGCAGCAGCAAGGGAGACAAGGGCTGCAGCAACAAGAGAGATAAGGGCTGCAGCAACAAGGGAGACAACAAGGGCTGCAGCAACAAGGGAGACAAGGGCTGCAGCAACAAGGGAGACAAGGGCGGCAGCAACAAGGGAGACAAGGGCTGCAGCAGCAAGGGAGACAAGGGCGGCAGTAGCAAGCGATACAAGGGCTGCAGCAACAAGGGAGATAAGGGCTGCAGCAACAAGGGAGACAAGGGCTGCAGCAACAAGGGTGATAAGGGCTGCAGCAGCAAGGGACACAAGGGCTGCAGCAACGAGGGAGATAAGGGCTGCAGCAGCAAGGGAGATAAGGGCTGCAGCAACAAGGGAGACAAGGGCTGCAGCAACAAGGGAGATAAGGGCTGCAGCAACAAGGGAGACAAGGGCTGCGGCAACAAGGGAGACAAGGGCTGCAGCAACAAGGGAGATAAGGGCTGCAGCAACAAGGGAGATAAGGGCTGCAGCAACAAGGGAGACAAGGGCTGCAGCAACAAGGGAGACAAGGGCTGCGGCAACAAGGGAGACAAGGGCTGCAGCAGCAAGCGAGATAAGGGCTGCAGCAGCAAGGGAGATAAGGGCTGCAGCAACAAGGGAGACAAGGGCTGCAGCAACAAGGGAGATAAGGGCTGCAGCAACAAGGGAGACAAGGGCTGCAGCAACAAGGGAGACAAGGGCTGCGGCAACAAGGGAGACAAGGGCTGCAGCAGCAAGCGAGATAAGGGCTGCAGCAACAAGGGAGATAAGGGCTGCAGCAACAAGGGAGATAAGGGCTGCAGCAACAAGGGAGACAAGGGCTGCAGCAACAAGGGAGATAAGGGCTGCAGCAACAAGGGAGACAAAGGCTGCAGCAACAAGGGAGATAAGGGCTGCAGCAGCAAGGGAGATAAGGGCTGCAGCAACAAGGGAGACAAGGGCTGCAGCAACAAGCGAGACAAGGGCGGCAGCAGCAAGGGAGACAAGGGCTGCAGCAACAAGGGAGACAATGGCTGCAGCAACAAGGGAGACAAGGGCTGCAGCAACAAGGGAGACAAGGGCTGCAGCAACAAGGGAGACAAGAGCTGCAGCAACAAGGGAGACAATGGCTGCAGCAACAAGGGAGACAAGGGCTGCAGCAACAAGGGAGACAAGGGCTGCAGCAACAAGGGAGATAAGGGCTGCAGCAACAAGGGAGACAATGGCTGCAGCAACAAGGGAGACAAGGGCTGCAGCAACAAGGGAGACAATGGCTGCAGCAACAAGGGAGACAAGGGCTGCAGCAACAAGCGAGACAAGGGCTGCAGCAGCAAGGGAGACAAGGGCTGCAGCAACAAGGGAGACAAGGGCTGCAGCAACAAGGGAGACAAGGGCTGCAGCAACAAGGGAGACAAGGGCTGCAGCAACAAGGGAGACAAGGGCTGCAGCAACAAGGGAGACAAGGGCTGCAGCAACAAGGGAGACAAGGGCTGCAGCAACAAGGGAGATAAGGGCTGCAGCAACAAGGGAGACAAGGGCTGCAGCAACAAGGGAGACAAGGGCTGCAGCAACAAGGGAGATAAGGGCTGCAGCAACAAGGGAGATTACAAGTTAAAACTCTACCCTGGTATGACTAACTCCATCAGTCCCCTATCGAACGCAAAGATAAGCGACCACAGCAGGAGATTCATCACAAAGGGAAGACTGCAGCCTCTGGAGACAGGCGCATACCACAACCTGTTCCACCCACGAGGGAGTGAGATGTGTATCTTCAAGACGGACATAAACTCACATGCACCCAAAGAGACTGTACTCTGAGCGTCATGATTGGTGAAACAAGAACATGAAGACTAGCTTTGGCACAAACGACTGCGAAATTTTCCATGATCAGACTACCATCATAGGCGGATGAGTTATGAACAGCTGCAAGCCAGATATATATATCAGAACACAGCCAGTGTTCTGCTCGGATAGTTCAAATCTCCAAATCTTTTGACAAATTAATTGAACGATGATACCAGCATAGACGCGCAAAGGACAGACCCCTCTGTATGCATCCGAGTGAGGCAAGTAATGAAGCAAAATTACCGTAATTCTATTGCTTATTGGGTCTCTTAGCACCGCTCGTAGAAGGTTCGTAAATGGCCGTATCATTGTAGGGCTGAGCAAAAAGAGAAGTAAGAGCCTTGCTCGATACCTTAGTCTGTGATGATCGACTCCTGGAGGTATGAATGTTTCTTAACGATGTGGCCTTATATAGCATACAAGGCTGATAGGCCCTTAAACTCTATCCATCCATCCATCCATCCATCCATCCATCCATCCATCCATCCATCCATCCATCCATCCATCCATCCTAGAGGTATGCATGGAGAACAGGGGCGGATCAGTTCTTTCTCCTTTTTTTTTTGGGGGGGGGGGGGGATGTTCCAAACTTTTTTTATAGGAACGGCTGGGGGGGGGGGGGGGGGGGGGGGGCTATGACTAAACCGACACTGCAAAGCGGGGGGGGGGGAGGGGAAGGCTGCAAAATGGTGTCATCTGGTGCATTCTGATGATGATCATTGCCAGTTTCAGGCAGCAGATTTTGTTAAGACAAAATCTGTCTTTTTTCTTTTTATTTTGCTGTTCAGGGGGGGGGGGGGGGGGGGGGGGGGGGTTTCCGGAAACCCCGGAACCCCCCCCCCCCCCCCCCCTCGTCCGCCCCTGGAAAAGTTTCATTTTGACCTGGGAATCCAACTGATTTTGTAACACCAACTTCTTCGGGATTCATTTATCAATTTTGCAATAAAGTGTCTCGATATGGTTGAACGTGTGCATGCATGCGCGCGCGCATGTGTATGTGCACGCATGCGTGTGTTTTGTGTGTGTGTGTGTGTGTGCGTGCTTTCGTGCATGCCAAACGCTAGACGTAATCTAAACAGGAGTCCCTAAATCAGTCCACACTGGTTTGAAAAGGCATCTTAAGTTCCTTTTTGAAAGATGTTAAGGAAGTAGGTAAGTTATGCGAGAGAATGGTTACACACACTGCTGCTATACAATAAAATGACACAAAGCTAAATTCTTAAAGTGCACGACAGAAGGCAAAGTATTGAATATACTCGTCAGCTGACAAAAGTACGTCAATTCAACCAAATGTGGATCCTGCCGACGACGCCATATGTGGTGATAGAGCAAACTCGCTTCAACCCTGCTCGCAGCGCCAAATGTGGTGGTCAGTGGTAAGGTTGGAGTCAAGGGGCGAAGTGGAGTTACTTTCCACTCTTTATTGGCCGTTGGTACAAGCTCTTAGTAAGATGAACCTCTTGTCCCGGGTGGTGAATTGGTCTCTCTGGCTGTGTGCCATCTCCCCCTTATCAAGCAGATGCACAGACCTCACAGGAGCCAGGGGATGGATTGTTCCACAGATCCTAACCCATGGCTCCCAAGTCGTGCTTGTATTTGGAAGGGAACAGGAATTACTTAATTGAACTCGCTTTGAAATTACTTCTTACAAATGTTGCCTCATTCAGCATAACACAGTCTATTGAATGAATCATATGCCGTTGCAAGTGGTTGTCTTACTTGAGAGGAAACATTAGATTTATACTCAAAATGTTACAATTCAGATGCCAGAGTGGGAGGATAGCGCACTAGCCAGGGGTCACGCTAATGTACGGAGTGATTGACAGGGCAGCTGCACTAACCATCAGACCACAGTAGAGGGGGGGGGGGGGTCACAGAGCGGTCAGGTGGTCAGCTTGTCTTACAGAAAGGCTGGGGAAGGGGGTTCTGACACACAGAGAGATCTGACACACAAGGTAGGGGGGTGGGGAGACAGAAGCAGGGATAACTGAATAGAGGATGAGCACAGCAGATGTAGAATACACTTGGTGATAGGTGCACCTTATGACATGAACACAGTAGATGCACAATTCACTTGGTGATAGGTGCACCTCATCACACAAAAGCTTGGCGAAGTCGTGACGACTTTACTACATTACAGCTGCATAAATCTGTGCACAATTGTTTTTGCCATACATGTCAGCCCCACTTCTGGTCTCTCTTCCACTGAATCTTCTTTTTTTATGGAGCGTACTAAGAATCAGTAAGGCAGCTGACATGGTTCTTTTTTTTCGTCAATAAGGCCTGGAGTCCGGTAAGCATTTTTTGCCCTCTTGTTGCCTCGCGGTAATGGGCAAGCCCACGCTGTACGTGACTTGCGTAGAGGCGCTGGGGTGGCAGACAGCAGTTAATGCTCAATTCCACACCAGCCCTCGAGTCGAAGCCAGGACGCGAAAAGTCTCTATGGCTTGGGTTTCTGAGCAAGGTTTGCATGGGGCACAGCCGGTGGCTTGCCAGGAATGAGCGTGTTGTGACACCAGTTTCTAATCGTGGTGATAGATTAACCGCCGTTCCGAAACCTAGGGACGCAATTTAACCGGAGATAAAACTGACATTCGCCATTAACACATACTCAGTGACGCCACGGCTCCCAGGCGGGACACGGTAGTCCGTTTTGCAAAAGTAATTATACAGGCATTCTACTTCCGCCCTGCTCGACTCGTGACGTCAACCTTGCTTGCTGTTGAGTTAGATGATACGCTACCAAGAAATCGCACTGGACCTCGCATCACGCTGAGTTGTATGATATTCAACGTTGTAATCACATTAGCAAAACACACAGTTCTTTCCAGACGTGGAGAATCTTGTTTGTTATAACACTGGGAATGACTGAAAAGTCTTATCTTCTGCTTGTTGATGAATGTATTCCGAGCAAAAAATGCTCATGATTATAATGCACAGTGGCCTAAATTTGAATCTATCGCACTGAACACTGACTTCTGATTGCGTGTTTGCGCGTTTGAAAACACAGAAAAAACGAAGTGGGAGGGTGGGAATTGGGCAAGGTGGAGGAAAATGAAATTGAGGATGAGGCAACGATTTACAGATGTCATGAATGAAATCAGTCAGGAAAAACGGAGACATTTTACGTGATTGTAACGTTTCTCATCTCTCTCGATCGTTCATCTTCTCAAGCGAAGTAAGGGAAACCGGATTCCGTAGACTGACGTCAGGAGCCGAGGAGCTCCGGAGAGAGGCGAAGAGCATTACCTCTGTAATTCCCTTTGCAAAACGGACTACCACTAGCAGGAAAAGGGACGGCCAGCCCCCTCGCGCTGCAGACAGCACGGGTCAATACGCTGCCGCTTGACGCTAATGTACAACCCACTGATTTCTCTCACGTCCGTGCCGCTGTTCCGCAGTCGACCTCGTGTGAGTGAGTTTAATCACGTGATTGGAGGGCGGCTGGTGTGACCACGCCGCTCTGTCTGCAAGCTGCACGGAATCGGCCGGCCAAGTGCATGCGTCTCCACACGCAGCTTGTTGACTGGCGTTCTCGCGCCTTCGCAGCGCTGTGGCGCGCACCAGGCCATCGAATTAGCGCAAGCGTGTGAATTGTCATTAATACACAAGGCGCTGGTACTTTCTATTTCTGTCGCATAGAAACACAGAATATTCCAAGAGACATTGATGACAGATCGAATAGTTTCTGAGTCAGTCGACTCAAGAGTCGATGTCCCTTACTTCTGCCGGGAGTGGCAGGGTGGGATCTGACGTGGTTTTGGCATGAACGCACACACAGACGTGGGACGTCGGTTTCTTACGGGGTCCTGGCAAGTCTGTCATATTGATCTGATATGGGCCATCAGAGGGTTTTGCGGTTTTGGCTGCAATTTACAGGATCTGCGCTGCCTGGCGACAGCGTGCGGGGACCTGCAGAGATCCTTGCTACGAGACCGGCATGCTGCCGGCAGACTCCATTCTAATGGAGCCAGAGGCGCCTGGAGGGCAAACGCTGATTGCGGGGTCATCATCTTGCATGCCACCGTCTTCCTTGCCACGAACCAGTAGAACACCAACTCCATGAATATGTGATCGTGGTTGGGGGGATGAGTGGGGGTTCACAGTGGTGTTTTTGACACACACTCTCGTGTCAAGAGGACAAGGCGGGTTGGACGACGAGACGTTTTATTCACGTACCCCAAGAAGGCAGACTGCACGCGTCGTGTTGCTGTTTACGTCCTCCATCAGATTGGTATCTGGGAATCCGTTGGACCACGAGAAATCGGTCGCCCTCACTGCTCCTGCAGACTCAGGACGACTCCACGGGCACCGCGACAGTCCTGTGAAGCACTGGGCGAAAACTCTCGAGTCTTGTGGATGATTTCTTTCAGTGATGCACCGCACGAATTACAAAGTCAACCCTGACAAAGCTTTTCCGTTTGTACCGAGATTCTCCCTTTTTCCTTTTCTGACGCCGTCACCAACTCACGTCACACAACTGAGGACGTAACGTCCGCCGAAGCAACTGTGGAGAACTTGCCAGATCTTGCGGAAGAACGGGCCCGTGCCAACTTGTGTCAAACATTTGCCTGGTTTTACACCAATGGACAACCCATATAATGCCATACCACAGTCCTAGCAGAGCATTATTAAACTTTAAAGTAACTTCTCACAAATACCTCACAATCAGATAGAATACAGAGTCTTTTGGCTTAGCATCGAAATCTAACTAACTGTAGCACAATCATCTTCCTTTAAACTCTACCTGTAATTCACAAGATTTGAGTAGTACGCCTTTAAGTTTACAAAGTAACTAAATAAGAGCGCAAAAACTTGAGTCTAGACTGTAAGGATTAACAGCTACACACAAGTCACTAGTTGCACTTAGAAATAAAGTAACACAAAACCTAACGTTGCACAGATAAGCTAACACACCCTATCAAACCTGCGCAAAGCATGAACAATAAATGGCAATACAATCAAACAAAAAAAGGCGATAGGTGTTTTCCCTCTTACTTTGTGTTTCTGGTACCGCATCGCGAAGTACCGGGTTAACACGCAGCAGGCTCAGTCGAACGTCAAGGGTCAGGTCTGATTACGCAAGAGGGGTAGTGGGGGATGCAGCTAGCTTCAGTGGTCTAGAGAAAAGGGGGGGGGGGGGCAGACTGGCTTATTTTGTAGCGAGTTTCGCACTCGGCTACAAATAGACGGCTGTACTCGACAGCTTCTTTTGAAACGTGGAGGCTTGCAAGGGATAAAGCGGAATGGATGGACTTTTCGCGCTCAGTCATTCTACTTTGCCGTCAAGTTGCGGTCTCGTGCAGTTGCAAGTCGCTCTAGACGAAGTAGTCACTGTGATGGTTCTAATCGGCAGTCTAGGGAGAAACCCCGACTTTGTCCTTGAAGCTCTGTAGTCTGAAGAGATCAATCACCGTTAGCGTCTTTCAAGAACCGCGAATTTTGTCTGACCAGTAAGCACCGTTGACAATGTCTGACCAGTAAACACCGTTGACAGTGTCTGACCAGTGAACACCGTTGAATATGTCTGACCAGTGAACACCGTTGACAATGTCTGACCAGTGAGCACTGTTGCAATGTCTGACCAGTGAATACCGTTGAAAATGTCTGACCAGTGAGCACTGTTGCAATGTCGGACCAGTGAATACCGTTGAAAATGTCTGACCAGTAAACATTGTTGACAAAATCTGACCAATGAACACCATTGATAAAATCTGACTAGTGCACAATGTTGCCATGTATGACCAGTGAACACCGTTGACAATGTATGACCAATGATCACCGTTGACAAAGTCTGACCAGTCGAAACCGTTGACAGTCTTCCAGGGAACATCGTTGACAACGTCTGACCAGTTAACACCGTAGATAAAGTCTGGCCAGTGAACATCGTTGACAACGCCTGACCAGTTAACACCGTAGATAAAGTTTGGTCAGAGAACATCGTTGACAAAGTTTGATTAGTGAACACTGTTGACAATGTCTGATCAGTGAACACCGTCGACAATTTTAGATAAAACAAATTGAAGCCATGCAACCGCCATTTCCCCCAAAGAGTACTGAAGACTGGTGTAGGGGCAGCCAATTATCAAACAGCTGTTAGTGCTGATGCTTCCATGAAAATATCCAATAGCAGTGTCCAGAACCCACACGTTATTACACACACACTCTCTCTCTCTGTCTCTGTCTCTGTCTCTCTCTCTCTCTCTCTCTCTCTCTCTCTCTCTCAATTGTATGTAGCAAAGTACAAGATATTCCTTCTACAAATTAGTAAAGTTTGAATGTGGTATAGAGCCATACCTTTATGCATTCGACAAGAAAGTATTTCGAGATGCCTGGATACGCTTCAGAATGGGAATTAGCGATTTATGTAATCATAAATATAGATACAGTATTGCGTCATACCCAAATATATGTCCATTATGTATGGAAACGGAAGAAGACAAAATTCGTTTTCTACTACATTGTCCAGCCACCTAAGATCTAAGGAGTAAATATATAATACCATTTATACAAATTAGTTTTAGTGGACCCCTTGCTGACATGTTTGCAACTGATAATGTCCTTGTTATTAGAAGTATTGCCACATACATTTACAAGGCATTCCGTAGAAGAACAGAAGCAATGGTAATGTTCGACAGCTACATAAACTTGATGGAAAATTAGATTTATTACTATAAGATGCAATTTTCACCGTTGATCGATAGGTTATTGGGAAGTGACATCCTTAGGTACAAATTTTGTCATTTCTTGTACCTTGTAATGGGCCAGAGGCCCCCACAATAAGCTCATTTGTTCGTTGTACGTTCGTTCTCTCTCTCTCAAATTGTAATGGGTCGCTGGTCTGCACAATAAACAAGTTCGTTCGTTCGTTCTCTCTCTCTCTCTCTCTCTCTCTCTCTCTCTCTCTCTCTCTCTCTTTTTCTCTCACTCTCTCTCTCTCTCTCTCTCTCTCTCCTTCTCTCTCCTTCTCTCTCCTTCTCTCTCCTTCTCTCTCCTCTCTCTCTCCTCTCTCCTTATCTCTCTCTCTCCTTCTCTCTCCTTCTCTCTCTCATCCTCTCTCTTCTCCGCTCTCTCTCTCTCTCTCTCTCTCTCTCTCTCTTCATTCTCTTTCTCTCTCTCTCCACCCCCTACCAGTACCTCATTCCCCTTTCCTTCATCTTTGACTTCTGTTCCTTCTTGAATAAACATTGCAGAGAAGATTGACGATCGGATACACACTTTCCAACCGCTCTGCTTTTAAGAACAGCAGGCGACAAAATCATCTGCAGGTTGTCTTTGACGACCTAAGCGCTACAACTGTTGCAATATCTGCAAAATGGTAAATCTGCCAAATGGAAAAGCACAATCTTATCAGGAAAGATGGGCGTATTTTACATCAGCGAATGTGTTGACGCTTCTACGATGCAGTGCCCGAACTTGAGGATTTAACAAATTTTCCCTTTGAAGGTGCAGACCAACCTTCCTCTTTCAAGGCAAATCATTATACAGTTTGACAGCAGAACAGGACACTTGATTACTTCGTTTATCAAAATATAGATGGGGTTGTTGCAAGTTGATCTCGTTCTCTCACATTCCATATTGGTGCTAAAACGAGAATGCGCAGATGGAAGGACTCCTCCATATCCAGCACATCAACCTCTCTCTCTCTCTCTCTCTCTCTCTCTCTCTCTCTCTCTCTCATCAACTGAATTATGAAATCAATTATATAGTTCCTTCAATGCTAAATTTAATTTTATGTAAATTTTAACTTATCCATTATTTCTTCACACATGAAACATTTTACACATAATTTGATTACGTAAGAGAATGAAAATTTTTACACACTGTCATGTATATAATGTAATTAACGAAGGTTCGTGCGCCGAAAAAAGTAAATCAATCCATCTCTCTCTCTCTCTCTCTCTCTCTCTCTCTCTCTATCTCTCTCTCTCTCCCCCCCTCCGTCCGTCCGTCCGTCGTTCCATCTCTCTGCCTTCTGCTGGCTTGGATCTGAATACATGTAATTGCATTGGATGTCCCGAACAAGTAGATTTAGAGGTAATATTCCATTTTCACGTCATGTTCTTTCCTGTTTACGGATGAGCTGGACATATTATTCGCTGCAGTACAATTGCATAATTATCTGATTGTCATCCAATTTTCTGCCTGCCTCGTGCCCTTGTGTCATCTGTCGTGCCATGGCTTAATAGCATCGCCTGGAGCATGCCGGAGTTGCTGCAGGTGCATGCTTTGTTACGCTGCCGTGCGTGGACCCTCACTGCTGTCTCATGCATGGTTGTGTGTGATGCATTGAGATTGCTTTGTATGGTCTATCTCACAGTCTCCATTGTGATAGTTGTATGCTCTATCTCACAGTCTCCATTGTGATAGCTGTATGGTCTATCTCACAGTCTCCATTGTGATAGCTGTATGTTCTGTCTCACAGTCTCTATTGTGATTGCTGTATGTTCTGTCTCACAGTCTCCATTGTGATAGTTGTATGGTCTATCTCACACTCTCCATTGTGATAGCTGTATGGTCTATCTCACAGTCTCCATTGTGATAGCTGTATGTTCTGTCTCACAGTCTCCATTGTGATAGCTGTATGGTCTATCTCACAGTCTCCATTGTGATAGTTGTATGTTCTGTCTCACAGTCTCCATTGTGATAGCTGTATGTTCTGTCTCACAGTCTCCATTGTGATAGCTGTATGTTCTGTCTCACAGTCTCCATTGTGATAGCTGTATGTTCTATCTCACAGTCTCCATTGTGATAGCTGTATGTTCTGTCTCACAGTCTCTATTGTGATTGCTGTATGTTCTGTCTCACAGTCTCCATTGTGATAGTTGTATGGTCTATCTCACACTCTCCATTGTGATAGCTGTATGGTCTATCTCACACTCTCCATTGTGATAGCTGTATGGTCTATCTCACAGTCTCCATTGTGATAGCTGTATGGTCTATCTCACAGTCTCCATTGTGATAGCTGTATGTTCTGTCTCACAGTCTCCATTGTGATAGCTGTATGTTCTGTCTCACAGTCTCCATTGTGATAGCTGTATGTTCTATCTCACAGTCTCCATTGTGATAGCTGTATGTTCTGTCTCACAGTCTCCATTGTGATAGCTGTATGGTCTATCTCACAGTCTCCATTGTGATAGCTGTATGGTCTATCTCACAGTCTCCATTGTGATAGCTGTATGGTCTATCTCACAGTCTCCATTGTGATAGCTGTATGTTCTATCTCACAGTCTCCATTGTGATAGCTGTATGTTCTATCTCACAGTCTCCATTGTGATAGCTGTATGTTCTGTCTCACAGTCTCCATTGTGATAGCTGCATGTTCTGTCTCACAGTCTCCATTGTGATAGTTGTATGGTCTATCTCACAGTCTCCATTGTGATAGTTGTATGGTCTATCTCACAGTCTCCATTGTGATAGTTGTATGTTCTATCTCACAGTCTCCATTGTGATAGCTGTATGTTCTGTCTCACAGTCTCCATTGTGATAGCTGTATGTTCTATCTCACAGTCTCCATTGTGATAGCTGTATGTTCTGTCTCACAGTCTCCATTGTGATAGCTGTATGTTCTATCTCACAGTCTCTATTGTGATTGCTCTGTATGTTCTATCTCACAGTCTCCATTGTGATAGTTGTATGGTCTATCTCACAGTCTCCATTGTGATAGCTGTATGTTCTGTCTCACAGTCTCCATTGTGATAGCTGTATGTTCTATCTCACAGTCTCCATTGTGATAGCTGTATGTTCTATCTCACAGTCTCTATTGTGATTGCTCTGTATGTTCTATCTCACAGTCTCCATTGTGATTGCTCTGTATGTTCTATCTCACAGTCTCCATTGTGATAGCTGTATGTTCTGTCTCACAGTCTCCATTGTGATAGCTGTATGTTCTATCTCACAGTCTCCATTGTGATAGCTGTATGTTCTATCTCACAGTCTCTATTGTGATTGCTCTGTATGTTCTAACTCACAGTCTCCATTGTGATTGCTCTGTATGTTCTATCTCACAGTCTCCATTGTGATGGCACTGCGTCCTCTGTCTCACGGTCTCTGTTGTGATTGCCTTGTGTTCTATCTTAGTCTACCGTGATTATCGTGTATATTTTATTTCACATTCTTCAGTGTCATTGCTCTTTTGTTCTCTCACAGTTTTCACTGTGATTGTTCCGTATGCTCTGTTTCATAGTCTTCATTGTAATCGCTGTATATTCTATCTCAGAGTTTTCATCGTGATTTCATTGTGATTGCTCTGAACGTCTTATCTCACAGTCTTCATCGTGACTGCTCTGAACGTCCTATCTCACAGTCTTCATTGTGACTGTCTAGTGTGTCCTATCTCACAGTTTTCATCGTGATTGCTCTGTACGTCCTATCTCACAGTCTTTATTGTGACTGTCTGGCGTGTACTATCTCACAGTCTTCATCGTGACTGCTCTGTACGTCCTATCTCACAGTCTTCATTGTGACTGTCTGGCGTGTCCTATCTCACAGTCTTCATAGTGATTGCTCTCTACGTTCTATCTCACAATCTTCATTGTGATTGCTCTGAACGTCCTATCTCACAGTCTTCATTGTGATTGCTCTGAACGTCCTATCCCACAATCTTCATCGTGACTGCTCTGTACGTCCTATCTCACAGTCTTCATTGTGACTGTCTGGTGTGTCCTATCTCACAGTCTTCATAGTGATTGCTCTCTACGTTCTATCCCACAATCTTCATCGTGACTGCTCTGTACGTCCTATCCCACAATCTTCATCGTGACTGCTCTGTACGTCCTATCTCACAGTCTTCATTGTGACTGTCTGGCGTGTCCTATCTCACAGTCTCCATTGTGACTGTCTGGTGTGTCCTATCTCACAGTCTTCATAGTGATTGCTCTCTACGTTCTATCCCACAATCTTCATCGTGACTGCTCTGTACGTCCTATCCCACAATCTTCATCGTGACTGCTCTGTACGTCCTATCTCACAGTCTTCATTGTGACTGTCTGGCGTGTCCTATCTCACAGTCTCCATTGTGACTGTCTGGTGTGTCCTATCTCACAGTCTTCATAGTGATTGCTCTCTACGTTCTATCCCACAATCTTCATCGTGACTGCTCTGTACGTCCTATCTCACAGTCTCCATTGTGACTGTCTGGTGTGTCCTATCTCACAGTCTTCATTGTGATTGCTCTGAACGTTCTATCCCACAATCTTCATCGTGACTGCTCTGTACGTCCTATCTCACAGTCTTCATCGTGACTGCTCTGTACGTCCTATCTCACAGTCTTCATCGTGACTGCTCTGTACGTCCTATCTCACAGTCTTCATCGTGACTGCTCTGTGCGTCCTATCTCACAGTCTTCATCGTGACTGCTCTGTACGTCCTATCTCACAGTCTTCATCGTGACTGCTCTGTACGTCCTATCTCACAGTCTTCGTTGTAACTGTCTGGCGTGTACTATCTCACAGTCTTCATCGTGACTGCTCTGTGCGTCCTATCTCACAGTCTTCATTGTAACTGTCTGGCGTGTACTATCTCACAGTCTTCATCGTGACTGCTCTGTACGTCCTATCTCACAGTCTTCGTTGTAACTGTCTGGCGTGTACTATCTCACAGTCTTCATCGTGATTGCTCTGTACGTCCTATCTCACAGTCTTCATCGTGACTGCTCTGTACGTCCTATCTCACAGTCTTCGTTGTAACTGTCTGGCGTGTCCTATCTCACAGTCTTCATTGTGACTGCTCTGTGCGTCCTATCTCACAGTTTTCAGTGTGACTCTCTGGTGTATCCTATCTCACAGTCTTCATTGTGATTGCTCTGTACGTCCTATCTCACAGTCTTCATCGTGACTGCTCTGTACGTCCTATCTCACAGTCTCCATTGTGACTGTCTGGCGTGTCCTATCTCACAGTCTTCATTGTGACTGCTCTGTACGT
>JAWQFJ010025218.1:52500-57500 GCA_034096865.1 Theodoxus fluviatilis
CTCTCTCTCTCTCCTGTTTTCTCTCTCTCTCTCCTGTTCTCTCTCTCTCTCCTGTTCTCTCTCTCTCCTGTTCTCTCTCTCTCCTGTTCTCTCTCTCCTGTTCTCTCTCTCTCTCTCTCTCGCTCTCTCTCTCTCTCTCTCTCTCTCTCTCTCTCTCTCTCGCTCTCTCTCTCTCTCTCTCTCTCTCTCTCTCTCTCTTGTTCTCTCTCTCCTGTTCTCTCTCTCTTGTTCTCTCTCTCCTGTTCTCTCTCTCTTGTTCTCTCTCTCTCTCCTGTTCTCTCTCTCTTATTCTCTCTCTCCTGTTCTCTCTCTCCTATTCTCTCTCTCCTGTTCTCTCTCTCTCTCTCTCTCTCTCTCTCTCTCTCTCTCTCTCTCTCCTTTAAGCCCCCCCCCCCCCCTTCGATTCACTCGGTACTTAGTCACCGGAAAAATGAATTACACACGGATCATGTAAGATGGATGAGGACAAAATGGCAAAAAGGCAGTATCGATTCATTTTGACGACCATTTCACGATCACGTCATTCTTAGTTAAATCCTCATAGCTTGAGATTCTGTTTCCACCTCCCCCGCTCACGCCATCTATAAACAGTTTTTTTTTGTGCAGCGGAAGAACTCACAATCAATTGTGCCTTATTTCTGCCCGCGAAGAATTCGTCCACGCAGCAACAGGCATTTACAGAGAAATTATTCATGGCAAATGGGAGTTCGTGTCAACATAACGCGCCTGACCGTGTTTTATAACAAGAAGTAATGGCACGTTTGGTGTCGGGTTCGTGGGGCCATGTGCCGCACAAGGGAAGGGGAGAAGGAGAAGGGGTGGGGGGTGGGGTGGCATTAAGGATGTCGAGTGGAAAGGGGGGGGGGAAGGGGAAGGGGGGGGGGCAGATTGAAGAACCTGAGGTATGTGGGGGGTGGCGATTTTGTCTTGGTTTTCCGTGAGAGGTGTTTGATTTAATAAGGGAAAAGCTCACGGCATGAATCAGGTTGTTTCAACTGAAGTTTGCTATTTTTTAATAGTGCGTGAGATTTTCTGGCGATCGGCTGGACTGGTATTCATGGACACGAAGTAAATGTTACCCACTAAAATAGATGTCCGTCTGACAGATGAACGAAACACTCATTATGAATGTAGAGTTAGGCTACCCTAGCTCATGTTTTCAAATTTAAGATACCCTTGCTTTGCCCTGCTGGTTCTCAGCGTTAAATATGCTCAAATCAATAAAGCCACCAACATCATCGAATGACTTTTCTCTCCTCTTCTCAAGTACGATAATGCTGACATGAGCAGACACGTTTCCGTTTCTTAGTTCCCACATAATGACTGACAGATGGTTGCCGGCAACAATACTCACTTTGTGCTGAGATAAAAGTCACCGATAAGTCCAAATGGCATCGAAAGCAGAACTCATGCACGAGTTAGTGTTGCCGAAAAACAGAAAATAGATTCCTGTCCGCTCCACGCGAATCATCATCATCATCATCATCATCGTCGTCGTCGTCGTCATCATCATCGTCGTCGTCGTCGTTGTCATCATCATCATCATCATCATCGTCGTCGTCTTCGTCGTCGTCGTCGTCGTCATCATCATCATCATCATCGTCGTCGTCGTCGTCATCATCATCATCGTCGTCGTCGTTGTCGTCGTCGTCGTCATCATCATCATCATCATCATCATCATAAGCCCTTAATTCCAGACGGAGTCTTCAGGGCGCCATCTGACAATCTGTACAACAGTCTTTTCCATTTTTCCCGGTTGTGTGCCAGAGCCTGAGTCTCCGCAATTGTTTTCCCATTCCACTCCTGGGTGTTTTCTGTCCATCTTTTCCTCACCGATCTCTGTTTTTCTTTCCATCCACGGTTCCTTGTAAAACTATTTTTGCCATGCCACTGGATCATGTGAAATGGCCATACCATCTCAGTTTTCTTTTCTTCGTCGTTGTGAGCAGGTCTTTGTGGGGATCAATGTATTGTTGGATGGTGTCGCAGACCTGTTCGTTAGTGATGCGGTTCAAATATGAGATGCCTAAGATGTTACGATGGCACCTCATCTCCAATGCCTGTATCTTTTTCTGTAGTTCTGCTGGGAGGGTCCACGTCTCGCACGAGTACAGGAAGATGGAGAATACCAGTGCACGCAAAAGTCTGATCTTGAACATCGCGGTGATGATGTCATCCCTCCATACTACTTTGTGTTTGGATAGTGCAACGATTGTCTGTGCGGCTCGTGCAAAATCCTTCCACGCGAATATCCTATGCTAATATTTTTAATCAGCGGTCAAAAGCGGCGTCAACCTCGACTATTCAAATAAGCGACTGGTAATCATCATTATGTATAGAGTGCAGAGGCCTACCTGAACTTGACCAAATGGTCACTCTCAGCTGCGCTACGAAGATGTGCACGGGAGAGAAGGACTCACGGGCATCGCCCTGGACAGTAGGAATTGCCGCGCTGACGGCTGCAACAGTTGGCAAGGCGCTATCAAAGAGGGCATCAGAGAGGGTCAAGTCAATAAGATGCTGCGGCTGGGAGAAGAGAGGAGGAGCGGGAGGAGGCAGAGAGGAGACTGCAACTTCCTCTGAGGTTCCAGAATTTGTCTGTGGAGGGTGCGGCGGAGACAGCCACGCAAAATGGGGACTCCTTTACTCGAAACGCTGTTCCTGAGGCACCTACTCTACCAAGGCGCAACCTTGTCTTTCAAGACAAACGACTGTCTGGGAAAAGTGTGCAAGAGATAGACCACTGGGTTTTTGATGACAAGACAAAAATGACCTCAAGGAAAGCTTGGATGTGTAGTAATCACAGGTTTAGGGAAGAACAAAACGTTTCGGGCATAGCACTTTCTCAGTGTGACAGACGACAAAAATGAGGGCCAATAAGCAGGCAGCAGCAGTACAAGAGTATTGACATCCAAACTAAAAGTCGTCAATGCTGCAAATGCACATGCAGCCACATGCAAAACAAGATACTAATGAGTAAAAGTTCGTTACCTTCACCGCAGGGGTTATGTTTTTCGGTCGGTTAGTTACTTGGTTCGTTCGTTCGTTAGTTCATTAGTTCGTTCGTTTTTCGGTGAAATAACTAAAAAAGTTTGCAACGGATTCTGATGAGAGTTGGTGCAGGGTCAGGGTTTCATTTGAAAATAATTAACCCTTACCTTTCGGAGGTTATCTGTTATTTCGTTTTGGCATTACAGCCATAAAGAAAAATGTTATCGCCCTAGGCTGTAAGGCTGGCGTGTGCTGCAAGCCGGCGTATGCGTCCCACACTCAGAGCCGCTAGCAGGCGCTAAAATAAATTAAGCTTTGTAGCGTCAGGCCTGGCTAGCAGAACGTGCTGCCTGAATTATACAGGCCATGGAAGAGATTTTGTTATACCTCCACCGCTGTGGCTGCTTTGGCGGAGGCTTGCGCTCTCTAAGTGCTCTCTGGTACAGATCCTTCCGGAATGAGGCGGGTTTACTAGATTATGGATATACAATCCAAAGCAACACAAAGGGAGTTTCCGGTATTAGTTTTAAGTGATTGCTGTAATTGGGTCGAAAACAGTTGACTGTCTGGATTTGGAAAGGGATTTATGACACAAACTGACTGACTGGACGTGGCGTATGACCAAAGCAAGTACGACCAAAAGTAAGGTCGGAAATGCCTTTTGGATTGCTTTAGATTACACATCCCTAATCCTAGCAATCCCTCCTCGGACAGGGGTTAAAGGGCAGCACTGTTACTATAAGAGGTCAAGCCTTGTGCTGAGGGTAGAAAATCGATCCGGCCCAGTCTTCATACATGTGGTTGCCGTGCTGACATCTTCCCTTGTTTACCACTACAGGCCCAGTCTTCATACATGTGGTTGCCGTGCTGACATCTTCCCTTGTTTACCACTACACGCCCAGTCTTCATACATGTGGCTGCCGCGCTGACATCTTCCCTTGTTTACCACTACAGGCCCAGTCTTCATACATGTGGTTGCCCTGCTGACAACTTCCCTTGTTTACTACTACAGGCCCAGTCTTCATACATGTGGCTGCCGTGCTGACATCTTCCCTTGTTTACCACTACAGGCCCAGTCTTCATACATGTGGCTGCCGTGCTGACATCTTCCCTTGTTTACCACTACAGGCCCTGTCTTCATACATGTGGCTGCCGTGCTGACATCTTTCCTTGTTTACCACTACAGGCCCAGTCTTCATAGATGTGGTTGCCGTGCTGACATCTTCCCTTGTTTACCACTACAGGCCCTGTCTTCATACATGTGGCTGCCGTGCTGACATCTTCCCTTGTTTACCACTACAGGCCCTGTCTTCATACATGTGGCTGCCGTGCTGACATCTTCAATTGTTTACCACTACAGGCCCAGTCTTCATACATGTGGCTGCCGTGCTGACAACTTCCCTTGTTTACCACTACAGGCCCTGTCTTCATACATGTGGTTGCCGTGCTGACATCTTCCCTTGTTTACTACTACAGGCCCAGTCTTCATACATGTGATTGCCGTGCTGACATCTTCCCTTGTTTACCACTACAGGCCCAGTCTTCATACATGTGGCTGCCGTGCTGACATCTTCCCTTGTTTACCACTACAGGCCCAGTCTTCATAGATGTGATTGCCGTGCTGACATCTTCCCTTGTTTACCACTACAGGCCCAGTCTTCATAGATGTGGTTGCCGTGCTGACATCTTCCCTTGTTTACCACTACAGGCCCAGTCTTCATACATGTGGTTGCCGTGCTGACAACTTTCCTTGTTTACCACTACAGGCCCGGTCTTCATAGATGTGGTTGCCGTGCCGACATCTTCCCTTGTTTACCACTACAGGCCCAGTCTTCATACATGTGGTTGCCGTGCTGACATCTTCCCTTGTTTACCACTACAGGCCCAGTCTTCATATATGTGGTTGCCGTGCTGACAACGTTCCTTGTTTACCACTACAGGCCCAGTCTTCATAGATGTGGTTGCCGTGCTGACAACTTCCATTGTTTACCACTACAGGCCCAGTCTTT
>JAWQFJ010025218.1:62500-72500 GCA_034096865.1 Theodoxus fluviatilis
AGATACACTTTTGTCAAGCAGAGAACACTCCCTCGAGCCGGAAAATCAATAGTCACATATGTAGGGGAGCGATGCGAAAAGAGTTGGCAGCTGTCTTGGACGACAAGGCCGCCACCCCGTCCTAGAGCCCCTGCCGCCCTTCCGCGGGATGAAGGTCGTTCTGTAGAGGCTTCCTTCCTTCTCAAGAGCACGCAACGTCCCTAGTGCCCCTCGTCCATCACGCAAGTAATGGCACCCTGGCAAAAAGACCCAATGTCTCTTTAAACATTAGCACCAAAATCTAAATGCAATAATCAGCGTTGAATGCGTTTCATCATGGGACCAATCATAGAAGAGTAATTTGCGTCCCCTTTTTTGCTCATTTGCAAACGAGACAGGTTTTTGTGCCACGTTTCTCGGTCTTGTCATCGATATCAAACATAAAAGCAATTTCCACATATCTTTCAGACAATGCCAGGAAAGATCTAAAAAGTTTCAAACACCGAAATGTGCATGTTTGTTTGAGAAGCGTGTGGACGATCTATAGTGTTGACGTCAGACTTGTCCAAATACCTTGCCAGAGTCGGACGGGGTCTCCTGCTGAAGCCAAATGCACAGTGCGCTTTAACTGCACTCGGTTGCGGTCAGTGGATACGACGTTTGAAGCAGTGCGGATCTCAGAGTTGCAATTTTGAACAAGGGGCACAACCCTTATTGCTTCTCCCCCGTCGAGCAGTGAAAGCGAGTACCTGTGTGGAGGCTGAGCGGGAAATGTTCTCAACATTAACTGTGGTTAGCACGCTCCCCTAAGGATGTGATGGTGTTGGAATAACAATAAGTGTAGTCTGGTAACTAGTAGATAAAGGCGCGAAGTTTGCAAATTCATGAATGGGTGAACATTTGCAAAATGACAGATAGCACCTTTGATTTACCCACTACCGCTGCGCCATGCAACTCCAATCGCCAGTCAAAAGAGACAAGTACAGCGAGGCTCCTGTCGTACACAAACTTTTTGTGCAAGGCCTTTTTGTGCAAGGCTTCTTTGTGCAAGGTATTTTGTGCAAGGTATTTTGTGCAAGGTATTTTGTACAAGGTCTTTTTGTACAATGTCTTTTTGTACAAGGTCTTTTTGTACAAGGCCTTTTTGTGCAAGGCTTTTTTGTGCAAGGTATTTTGTACAAGGTCTTTTTGTACAATACCTTTTTGTGCAAGGCATTTTTGTGCATGGCCTTTTTGTACAATACCATTTTGTACAAGGCCTTTTTATGCATGGCATTTTTGTGCAAGGCCTTTTTGTGCAAGGTCTTTTTGTACAAGGCCTTTTTGTGCAAGGTTTATTTGTGCAAGGCCTCTTTGTGCAAGGTCTTTTTGTACAAGGCCTTTTTGTGCAAGGTCTTTTTGTGCAAGGTCTTTTTGTACAAGGTCTTTTTGTGCAAGGCCTCTTTGTGCAAGGTCTTTTTGTGCAAGGTCTTTTTGTGCAAGGTTTATTTGTGCAAGGCCTTGTTGTGCAAGGCCTTTTTGTACAATACCTTTTTGAGCAAGGTTTATTTGTGCAAGGTCTTTTTGTACAATACCGTTTGTGCAAGGTCTTTTTGTACAAGGTCTTTTTTTACAATATCTTTTTGTACAAAGTCTTTTTGTACAAGGCCTTTTTATGCATGGCATTTTTGTGCAAGGCCTTTTTGTGCAAGATCTTTTTGTACAAGATCTTTTTGCACAAGACCTTTTTGTGCAAGGTCTTTTTGTACAAGGTCTTTTTGTGCAAGGCCTCTTTGTGCAAGGTCTTTTTGTGCAAGGTCTTTTTGTACAAGGCCTTTTTGTGCAAGGTCTTTTTGTGCAAGATCTTTTTGTACAAGATCTTTTTGCACAAGACCTTTTTGTGCAAGGTCTTTTTGTACAAGGTCTTTTTGTGCAAGGTCTTTTTGTGCAAGGATTTCTTGTAAGTCATTTTTGTGTGAGATCTTTTTTGTGCAAGGCCTTTTTGTACAATGTCTTTTTGTACAAGGCCTTTGTGTAAGGATTTTTTGCAAAGCATTTTGAGTGAGGCCTTTTTGTACAAGGACTTTTTGGGTAAAGCCTTATTGTGTAAGGCTTTTTTGTGCAAGACCTTTTCGTGCGAAGTCTTTCGGGCACAGGGTATTCGAGCACAGACCCCTTTATTTCCTGATAACGGGCACATATGTCGTTGAATTTTCACGTTCTTCTTTTGCGCGGCGATAGCCATTATATATATTATTTAATAATCGAATTGAAAGATGAACAATAATAAAAACTGACGTATCCCACACTGCCGACGGGAAATGGAAACCAAGGAGGGCATCCAAGCGGAGGGAGCAGAAGTGGAAATGCTGACACGAGATAGCCGTGGCTACGTGCAGTCCAGCTATACACCGACCCTCCGTCATTGGCGTCACGCGACATAAACATTCTTCCAGGGTCGAACAAAGGGCATGAGTTCCTGGAAAGCAGCCACAACTCCTGCTCTGTCGGCGCCCTGATGCCATCCTGCCTCGCTGCGCCGCCTCCCTGGTCTGTCTGCAGCGCTCGCTCTACACGTAGGCGGACGTCTGCAGGCTTCCTAACAGTCGGTTTGTCCCGATATCAGTCTTGGACTGTTGATCCGGTCAAAGTTCTTTTTGCTTTGCACTGTTGCATGAGCACTCGTGTGGTGATTGATCATAACGAGCTGTCTGAGCAGTTCTGGCGTGTGCTGTGCCCAACAAAAGGTTTCTGTGTGCACCGTTCTTCTGGCGACGTGTACTTTTCTGTGTGTATCTTGACTCTTTCACTTACCCAAGGAATGTTCTGATACGCAGGCGTATGTGGTTGAATTTATTAACAGATCCCTGGTCTGCAAGAATCTGCATGGATTTACGAGTGCACAGCTGAATTTTCAGTCATTTAATTCTTGAATCACACATGGTTTTAAAAATAAAATTCTAGACCTTGATGGGACGTGAACTTCTCGTGGCTTGGTGATAAATCCTTTGCACTACCCTCTCCTATTTACAGACCTTTTATTCCACTTCTCGTCACACTGACAATTGTTGGGTTTTCGGATTATTTTATTTCGTCAATAATTAGGGGATCTTTGCCTTGCGGTGACATATTGTGGTCTTTTATCATCCTTGCGTTTCGGCCCGCTTGCAAGCCAAGTATAGTAATCAGGAAGCATTACCGCTGGCAGAAGCACAGAATGGAACCCCAGGGACCAAGTCATCTCCCTCCGCTCTGTGTGCATCTGGACATCAAACAATTTTAAAAACACGTTAGCACTTTGGGTGTGTAGGTTCCTCATTGTCCGTAGTAAGTGCAACGTCTTCTGTTTGGCCCCGACCACATGACTATCGAGGTCTGTCGACAGTGACACTTTTGTGGTAAAAACAAAACCCAAATATTTGTAGGCGTACCTATTAACTACTTCCATTTCAATACCGTCCATGGTTCATCTTACGCCCCTACCAAGAAATCCGCCTTTTCTGAATACCAATAACCTCGGAGAGAGAGAGAGAGAGAGAGAGTGAGAGAGAGAGAAAGAGAGAGAGAGAGACAGGCAGACAGACAGACAGACAGACAGACAGACAGACAGACAGACAGACAGACAGAGAGAGAGAGAGAGAGAGAGAGAGACAGATAGACAGAGAGAGAGATTGATTAAATGATTGAGAGAGAGAAAGAGAAAGAGAGAGTGAGAGAGAGATTATTTGATTGATTGAAAGAGAGTGATTGATTGAGAGAGAGTGATTGATTAAGAGAGAGAGAGAAAGAGAGAGAGAGAGAGAAAGAAAGAGAGAGAGATAGAGAGAGAGATTTAATAAGAAGTTGTACCACAAATACATTACAAACTCAATTCTCAAAGAGAGTTCCTAGCGGCATCGTTGTGAACTAGGGATGATCGTAGGCTGAGAACCAAAAAAGCACATGATTCATGTTGAGAATGCGAAACAACTTGCAAGCGAACTGAATACTCCTGATGTAACAAAAACAAAACTTCGGGAATGCGCAGAAACAGGTGCTCAGCTGTGTGGAAAATGAAATTTAAAATATCCAGTTATTGTCAGTGTAGATTAAATGAAAACAAACTTTCAGACATCAAAGGGGAGGAGATTACCTGGACCTGATGGTGTCTGCAGAAATTGTAACGACTCGTTGTTGCGTAGAGCTTGTGGAGCCGCTGTGCAAACTTCTGCAACCCACAGTGACGCCCATCGCATTCCATCGATTGGGAGGACACCGTGTTCGGTGCCCAGGGTGGAAGAGAACCATCCCTTGGAGGAAAATGACTATCGACCCATTGCTTTCAGCGCAAGCAACATGAAGTGCCCACAGCGTGTTATTTTGAAATACGTATTGAAGAGAGAAGTATCGCATCTTCATCCCCATCAGTTTGCCGATGGCACCCCTAGGAGCACAGAGCGTGCACTTGACTCTCAAACGCATCTCCTCCAGCGTCGAAGCAATGTGAAAACGTTGACACTTGTGTGGTGAGTTGACTTCACAAGCGCCTTTAATGCGATTCAGCCAGAGCTCAGCATCCAGAAGCTGCAACAAATGGAGAAGAACTCTTCCTTGAGTCTTCTGCGGATTCACTAAATTATATCTCACAAACTGCGGTGCTTTAGGATTTAGCGTTGCGACGTAGAAAGTACTGACGTCAACACAGGCGTACATCAGGACCCATTTTATTTTCGTTCTTCAGATTGCCAGTTAATCAGAAGTGACAACAAGGACATTTTAATGAAATATGCAGAGGACAAATGATTTGTATGCCTCATCTTACGACGAGTGTTCCTGTGAAAAAAGGGTAAAACCTTGTCATCTGATGTGACATAAATTACTTAGAATAGCAATTTACGAAAACAAAAGAATTTACCATCGATTTCGCACAGTGCAGTCAATAGCCACAGCTGCTTGCCGTGCAAAGAGAAAGCGTGGAGCAAGTGCGTCGATGCGACACTATAGGGCAAACTGAACATGAGTGACGATGTGAATATGTTGCAGAATAAAAGGCACAAAAGGAGCACTTTACGATGAGGTTACAGCACTTCAGAGTTTGTGAAACCATCGCGGAGCTTTATCCCATGCACTCCTGGAGTCTGTTGTGTCGTGTGCAATAATCGCGTGGCTAGATAATAGTTGATTGCTTCACTATTCGTGACTCACATCATCTGAATCGACATTTCACATGACCATCTAGACTGGCAGGGGAATACAAGCTTCTCACGTGACCATCTAGACTGGCAGGGGAATACAGGCTTCTCACGAAACCATCTAGACTGCCAGGAGAATAGAGGCTTCTCACGTGGCCATCTAGACTAGCGGGGGAATAAAGGCTTCTCACGTGACCATCTAGAATGGCAGGGGAATACAGGCTTCTCACGTGATCATCTAGACTGGCAAGGGAATAGAGGCTTCTCACGTGACCATCTAGACTAGCGGGGGAATAGAGGCTTCTCACGTGACCATCTAGACTGGCAGGGGAATAGAGGCTTCTCACGTGACCATCTAGACTGGCAGGGGAATACAGGCTTCTCACGTGATTATCTAGACTGGCAAGGGAATAGAGGCTTCTCACGTGACCATCTAGACTAGCGGGGGAATAGAGGCTTCTCACGTGACCATCTAGACTGGCAGGGGAATACAGGCTTCTCACGTGACCATCTAGACTGGCAGGGGAATACAGGCCTCTCGCTCTGACGTCAGCCATCATCTCGTGTCACTTGCAAAACTCGTGACAATGTGAAAAATATCGTAGTCATCCCTTGTTTTATCTTTCTTTCCAGCAAAATCAGACAAAAGTTCTATCTCCATTCGTTTCAAAAGAATCCAACAGAGTTGTGATCATTGAAAATGTGTGTGTGTGTGTGTGTGTGTGTGTATGTATGTGTGCGCACGCGCGTGTGTGTGTGTGTGTGTGTGTGAGTGCGTGTGTGCGTGCGTGTGAGTTCGTGCGTTTGTGTGTGTTTGTGTGCGCGCGCGTATGTGTGTGTGTGTGTGTATGTGTGTGTGTGTGTGTGTGTGTGTGTGTGTGTGTGTGATATTAATGTTTGCTTGCGCCTGATATCTATGGAGTGCCGATATACAAGTCTGAGAGCGGTATAGAGTTTTTCCTTGCGTTTATGCATCAAGTAACAGAGCGCACCTTCATAGCAGACGAGCGTGCACTGGGGCTCGTTGCCGAGCCGAAGAAGAATTTCTCGCGAGCCAGCCGAGGCTAGGCGAGGCGAGGCGAGCAGTAGCAAGGTCTGTAGGCAACCAACAGCCATCATCAATTGTCTGTGCAGAAATCCGAGAAAACAATATGGTTGCATTCCGGCTAGACTCGGTGAAGAAGTTGCTCTTAGACGAAATAACTGACGATGCAGACAGCGCATCAGTTGTTTTGTTTCTGAATGCACATACCATGGTGACATCTCGAATGGCACTGGAACTTTGTCAAAGAAAAGAGAGTAACTCGGATGCACATCTAGATAATTTTGTCGAAAGTGTTGTGCCTCGATACAATCAGGATCAACTCAAGGGGCATAGCTTAGAGACAGTGCATGTATGGCGTACTGACACTCCTTGATGTGTGCTACGATTAAAATGTTTCGAGAAATTTAGTATAGAAATAATGTATTTGCATACTTCTCACAATATACAAATGAACATTTGAACCGCAAATACTTATCTGTGCGTACACCTTTCCATTCTCGGACAGTAACGCACACATTACAGCCACTGCCGTATGTGAATGACAACCCTGCGCGCATTGTCTCCGCCATTTTGAATTTTCCCGCTTGCCGCGGCTAGGTACCTCGAAGCCTCCTCGCCAAAACTCGCGTCTCGTTGGGAGCGAAGTGCTGTGCGCAACGCACTCGACTTGTACTTTCTTTGCGTTCCTCACCAATCCTCGCGAGATGCTAGAGCGAAAGCAACTCTCCGCTGGCGGTGCGAAGAATGAATGCACGTGGAATGCTTGTTTTATTTTCTTCCGGCGAGTGTATTTGACTGATTTTTTATTTATCATTCAATGGAGAGAAATGGAGTTTACCTATATTTAATCTCTAAATACTTGTTTGAAGTGTACATACTAAGTTTCCTCTTAGTAACTTACCTCTGTGTTTGTGAGTGATAACATCTTGACCGAACTTGTATCTTGGTCACCACTGCTACGAAACTGTAGCTGACGCAAATGATCTATAATGAGGGGATTTTCTATCTAATCTTTGGACATCTCTACAGCTGCTGATCCAACCCATCGTGTCATCGATCCAAAGCCTCGCTCTATCACTCTAAATCTTTTTCTCCTGTTAGCCCTCCGGCCCCACCAACCACCCACCATCTCCCACCCCCCCCGTCACCCCCATCCTCTTTCCTCCACTCTTTCCGTCATTCCAGCTCTCCTGTCTCCCACATCCCTACCCCCTTCTCTCCACTCTGTGACTAGGCCCTGTGGTTGTTCCACTGAAACACTAATGCCGCCATGTAGTTCAGTCACTCTCATTTGCCTCCTTACACTCCGGACCCCATCCCCACCCACACCCACCCACTTCAAGGCCCTCCATCATCCTATCTCACCTCCTCTCTGACTCCCGCTATTTTTGTCTCCCCCTCCCCTCCCCTCCCCCCCCCCCCTTTCCCTCCTCTCTCTCCCCTGCGTCTCTCTTCCCCATGCCTCATCACGCCCCCGGCCTTACGTCTCCTAACTGTGTTGGGTCCGGAGGATCGCCAGCAGCCGAGACGGGGGACGGTATGGATTGCGAAGCCTGTAATGTCATCTTCAATATTTACCCAATAGATTATTGGAGACCCACGCCTGGGCGGTGGTTGGGGGGGGGGGGGAGGGGGGGGCGGGAAGGGGGTCGATGGATGAGGGCTGCCCTCTCCGCAAGGGCCTTCCTCAAAGACGGAGGTGGGGTGCACACGATGGGGCGATTGAAGAAAGGGACTCGGGCAGGCTGGAGGTGGACAGGCTGGAGACGGTCAGGCTGGAGATGGGCAGGCTGGGGACGAGCAGGCTAGGGGTGGACAGACTGAAGATGATCAGGCTGGGGTCGGGCAAGCTGGGGGTGGACAGGCTGAAGATGATCAGGCTGGGGTCGGGCAGGCTGGGGGTGGACAGGCTGGGGACGAGCAGGCTGGGGGTGGACAGGCTGGAGACGGTCAGGCTGGAGACGAGCAGGCTGGGGGTGGACAGGCTGGGGACGAGCAGGCTGGGGGTGGACAGGCTGGAGATGATCAGGCTGGGGTCGGGCAGGCTGGGGGCTGGTCAAAACCCGATTTTTCAGCCCCTTTGATACGGCCCGCACAGCCCCGGGCCTTCACATCCTCCCAGAGAGATGTCAATAGAAAACCTAAACGGCCGCATGTGTGCAAAAAGAAGTGTTCGTCCCCAAGCAGCACTGGTGATGAATGAAGCTCTCTCGCCCGAAAGTTGGGTACTCATGAATCTTTCGCTCTCATTACATTCGCTTCCATTGAGTTACCCTGAAGCACCATGAGAAAATTCCAGGTGATAACATATTCCCAGCTTCAGGGTGTGTGACTCATGCCACAAAAGTGTGATTTGAAATGTTTGGAGAGAGGAATGCATGCACGAAGAATGGGCTCTTCCCTAGTCGTGCCATGAATTTGGAGAAGGGTCTCATGATCGACTTGGACTGCCAGAAATGCTTGAGCGCTTTAGGTCGAGTCCCTCTCTTCGTGACAAATCCTTTCTCTGAATGGTGGTGTTTGTTTCTTGGGCCCAAGGATGAGCAGGACTGTCGTCTATCCCTGGGATTGGTGGTGGCTGTGCAGTCTCAGTCTAGTCTTGCAGAGGCGGGAACAAAAGGGAAACTGAAACTCTGATAATGTTACTGGGACTGACATGGCTTATCGCGCTTCTCCCGGGTGGTTCGGGCCTGGCTCTTTTGCACTAACTTGAGAGAGGGTGCTTGCAAACCGGATGAAAGCACGCCGTAGGGTTGTGTACGTCCTGAGTCACTGGCTCCAGTTTCTCTGGTCCAACATTGCTCTATTCCCAAATGTCTTTTAATTTGTCATTGAAGCATTTGCGTGAGCGGCCTTGGTTCCCCTCACCTTGAGTCAGCTCTCCGCCAAGGCTTGCTTGGGCACGCTGTGGGCTTCCATTCTGATGGCCTGGCCAGACCAGGAGAGCTTTGCTTACGCTAGTATTTCGCGAGGATTGACGAGCAACACAAGGTAAGCGCGAGGCGAGTATGTTGTGCACAACTTCTTTGCAAGTAGACGCGAGTTTTGGCGAGAAAGCTTCGCAGGTACTTGGCCATGGCGAGGGGGAGAAAAATGGCGGAGACTATGCCCATGGGGTTGATGTTCACAAACGCCAGAGCCTGTATGTACATGTCACTTTCTGAGAATGGAGACGTGGACGCACAGGTGAGTATTTGTTGTTCGATATTTCATTCGCATGCTTTAATGAGTTTGTAAATGAGTTATTTCTGGACAAACATTGTCGATAATATTTATGATTGTAACACACACGAAGGAGCGTCAAAACGTCAAACATGTACGCTCTCTATGTCGTATCCCTTGAAGTGACCGTGAGTGTATCGAGGCCCAACAATTTCGACAAAAGTATCTTCATGTACGTCTGGGTTGCTTTCATTTCTTTGATAAAGTCCCAGTGCCATTCGAGATGTCACCACGGGTTGTTCATTCAAGTAAAAAAGAACTGCATCGTCAGTTACTTCGTCTAACAGCAACTTCTTCACCGAGTCTCGCCTGGTCGCAGTGATGTTGTTCTCTCGGACTTCCGCCCTGTCGATGGATTGGCCGTTGCCTAGAGGCCTTGCTCCTGCTCGCCTTGCCTCGGCTTGCTCGCAAGAAATTCTTCATCAACTAGGAGAGCAAGCAACGCGCCCGATTGAAACTGTGACCTCAAGATCACCTCAGTGGCAAGGTTCGTCGAAGTCCGAGGCCAGATGGCCAGGGCCACTGACTACGAAGTCTTAGCGCATTCGATATTGTTTCTGCTCACGGCATCGGTAGTGCTCACATCAGGCTCATGCTCTTCCGT
>JAWQFJ010025218.1:80000-85000 GCA_034096865.1 Theodoxus fluviatilis
TTAACACTAGTCCCTCGTCTCTGCACAGTCTGTTTCTTTCGTCCGCAAACACCCTAATTTCACTTTTTATCCCTATGACTACCAACTCATTTCCACACGACCAGACCCTTTCATCTTCAAACACTTTCCCCACCTTTAATCCTCACGCCCAACAGTTCCGTTCGTTCTGAATCACCCATGGTGCTCCTATAATTTTCCAAAAAGCCGTCTCGCATCCCCTGCAGTCAGGTCCTTTTGACCTCCAATGTCCACAGTGCTCTTTTCATGCTCACGCCCATCATGTCACCTCGGACCAATTTTCCCACTTTTTATTCTAATCACTACTGCCTCATCTCCACACAATCAGACTATTTCGTCCTCAAAATCGTCGCCATTCCTGTCTCACTTCCACACAGTTCCTGTCGACCTTCGTCACCCAGAGTGGCCCTCTCAAATCTTGTTAATGCTCTCTGATGTCCCAACCTTTGCCCCTTTGTCCTGTTGCCCATGTCTGCTTGTAGAGATTCCCTCTGTTCCAGTCTGCCTCCTGTGTGACTTTGTGGCTATGTGTCTGCCTGTGTGTGTGTGTGTGTGTGTATGTGTGTGTGTATGTGTGTGTATGCATGTGTGTGTATGTGTGTGTGTATATATGTGTGTGTGTGTATGCCTGTGTGTGTGTATGTGTGTGTGTGTCTGTGTGTGTGTGTGTATGCCTGTGTGTGTATATATGTGTGTGTATATGTGTGTGTATGCCTGTGTGTGTGTGTGTATGTGTGTGTATGTGTTTGCGTCCTTGTGTATTTCTGTCTTCCTACCTGTCTGCCTGTCTTGCATTTAGGTTTGCAGTGGTGGCTACGAGTGAAGGCCGGCCCGCCAAACTTTCCTTGCAGCCCACCCTACCTCCCCCTCTTCCCCTCCCCTTCCTCCCCTACCTCCCCCTCTACCTCTCCCCCCTCCCGCCCCCGTCTTCAGCTGTTTCACCTCTCCAAGACTCCTCGTCTGCGGCAGTCGGTAATGGGCAGTGCAAGCAGATTAGTGAAGGAGAGGGTCGGGGCGTCTGATGGGATTGATTTCCCAGTAATAGGGCGCCATCGCCACCAGGGGAGGATAGCCCGGACCCGCTCTCTCCCCACCAGACTTCAAAGGCCATTGACAACTACGGGACGCTTTCGTGGAATTGAACGATGGGCAAGGAGACCGTTAGTGTCAAACCCTTTCAACGCAGACCAGTGGGGGTTTGGGGAGGGGGGGGGGGGAGGGGACGGGGGAGTGGGGCCGTTGCAATCTGTGTGGACAGTAGCATCCCTTTTTCCATTCTGTGAACCCGAGTCAGTAGTGTTTCGCCGGTAGGCGAAATCTCTAGTTTACTAGAATGCCTTTTTTCATGTCCTGTTTTCTACAGACAGACAGGCATGCAGGCAGGCAGGCACACACACACGCACACACAGAAACACATACAAACGCACACACACGCTCGCGCGCGCACACACACACACACGCGCGCGCGCGCGCGCGCACCCACTCATTCTCCCATCCACCACCACCCCATCCCTTACCATCCCACACATAGAGGGGTATGCGGTCCAGGATGAGGGAGACACACCAGGGGGAATCGATGATTCAAAACGGGAAGAGCAAGAGGGAGCTGACGGTTGTCGAATACAGGTTATGGCAAAGGTGTGATTTTATATAGCGCCTTATCACCCATGCCTGGGTCTTACACCGCTTTGCACTTTGCACTTTGCACCTACCTTGTGTAGGGAGCGGGGAGAAAATGAGAGGAAGGAGAAGAGTAGTGGTGGTTGGATAGTAAATAGCGCATGATCTGGTGGAGGTGTGTGTGGGAGGTAGGGACAAAGGGTGGTATGGAGGGGTGGGGGTTGGGGTTGAGGAGAGAGGGGTCTTCTGAGTAGAAAGAGAGGTGCTGGGCTGTAGAGGGGCCGGAGAGAATTTGAGAGTCCGGCTGAAATGAAGTGGCGATGGGGGCTGAGGAAAGAAAGAGGGCCGAGTTGTGAGGGGGAAGGCGTCAGGGAGAAAAGGGGGGAAGAAAGACGGAATGGGGGTGGGGTTGGAGTCAGAGAGAAAATGTAGGGGTCACATCGTCAAGGAGGCTTGAAGTTCCGGACTCCCAGCAGATTGGCTTGGCGCTCTGGCTAATGGAATGTGGGGAAAGATAATCAAAAAGCTTTCACTCGCCCACGAGAGGGTTTTTCCACTCTATCGAGCGCCAGCGCAGGGAATTGGACGCTTACAGGAGAAGCGTGCATTTTCCAGAGACCCGCCGGGCCGAGAAAGGAAAAGAAGTGAAAATCTTTGTTAGCGATGAATTTCGATGTGTTTTTTTTCTCTCAGAGTATTTGATGAAGCGGCGTTTTCATCTTGTGGTCTTAAACGAGCTGTGGCCTGCAGAAGATACATGTGCAACTCCACAGTTTGTTCCTTCTCGTTGTTACAGTTTCCATTACTTCATATTTTCTCGTTAGTGCATCACTTTTTACTTTTGTGTTGTCCTTCTATTGAATGATAATCAAATAATGGATGAAACATCGGGAGTCTCCCCACCAGCGATGGATGAGTTGGTCATCGTGGCCGTGACTGAAGAAAAGATCACGGTTCCTCCCATTGTCAGGCGTGTCATGGTCAGATTCTCATTCCAAGCTGTTCCAGAAAGATTCTTTGTTTCGCGATAAGGGGTTTCATCATGTGCACTTAGCTGGGTCGCGTTTCCCAAGCCAACGATCGGCAAGCACAGTTAGTCAAGGGCAATGGGAAGGGGTCTCCCGATTGTTTTGTTTTCACGTGATTGCTATGGGCATTGAGGAGTCGGTATCAAAATCAGAACGAAAAACCAGGCAGTGTATGGTTTAGAAAACAGTCTGATTACAAGAGCTAACTGACTGGACGTTGTAAATGATTATGGCAAGCACTTACAATTTCTTTTAAAGCCACACCAGAAAAACGCCCTTTTGATTTCCTCTGGTCCTGGGGAACACGCCTCCTACCTCACTTCCTGGTCATGTCGGGAGGGAAGATAACATAAGACTGGATATTGGGTCATGATACTGGGGAAAAAGCTGTGCACGAGGTTTGGTGGAATCTGACGGCCAGTGTTTTTATCATTAACGTTTAAGTATGTTCGCCTTGAAGAGTATATCTCATCGTGGGAGACGTTTGATGAAATTCGAACCCACTGAAGATTCCCACGTGGATTTCATTGCCAAGATCGTCTTTTGGTGTAGACTAAAAACAGTGCCACTGAACTTTGACATTCGACTTGGGAGTGATTTCCACAGAGAATGATACGGGTCATTTGTGTGTGTGTAAGTGAATGAGAAACCAGTGTATGCGTGAGTGTATGACCGAAGGGAATTATCTTTGATTTTATTATTACACACCTCTCATCTCTTGTGTCGTCTGCTTGTGAGTGTGGGCAAGCAAGGGCAAGAGCCAACTCATTTCGGCATCGACCCTTTCCACAGGGGATGCCACGAACAACCATTTTCCCCGTGACGTGCATTGTCTGACAGAATTCATCATACGCGTGACAAATAAGCACCATTTATTTCTTCGCCTTGTCGCAAAGACGGATTGCTGACCACAAAACTTGAAATGCTGCCAGAGCACTTATCAGACGCCAATGACGAAATTATATTTTAAAATCTAACAAGAAGGGCAAAGCCCATACGACTCACATGCTTGACCTTGACCTTTATATGACCTTGACCTTCAGGTGACCTTTAAGGTCAAGGTCAAACAACTAAACCTACCAATGACATCATACACTAAGAAATGATTTACACATTTTTCCTACCAAAATACATGTGACCTTGACCCAAGGTCAAGGTCATCCAAGGTCATGCAACACAAAGCTGCTAATTCAAGACATAGGAAGCACAATGGTGCTTATTGGCACTTTCTACCATGAGATATGGTCACTTTTAGTGGTTCACTACCCCATTTTGGTCACATTTCATAAGGGTCAAAGTGACCTTGACCTTGATGATATGTAACCAAATGTGTCTCATGATAAAAGTATAACATGTGCCCCACAGAATTATTAAGTTTGAAACAGTTATCTTCCATAGTTCAGGGTCAGGGTCACTTCAAAATATGTATACAATCCAACTTTGAAGAGCTCCTGTGACCTTGACCTTGAAGCAAGGTCAACCAAACTGGTATCAAAAGATAGGAATTACTTTGCCCTATATACCATATATAGGTCAGGTATCCAATCTCAAAAACTTCAGAGAAAATGAAGAAAATGTGAAAAATGACTGTTTTTAGCCAACATTTATGGCCCCTGCGACCTTGACCTTGAAGCAAGGTCAAGTCACTATGTATGTTTTTTGAGGCCTTGTCATCATACACCATCATGCCACATTTGGTGTTGATAGACTTAATAGTCTCCGAGAAAAATCCAACGTTAAAGTTTTCGGACGCCTGGACGCCCGGACGCCCGGACGCCCGGACGGACGAAAAGGGTGAGTACATACTCACTTATGCTTCGCATGTGAGTCAAAAATGAATGTTCTGTTAACACTACTGGATCAATGCTGATTACACAGAATGTGGTAACGTCACTTCTTTCCGAATATGACGTCACGGTCAGACTTAGCCCACAAGAAATCGATGCGCATTTCACAGCACAATGATGGAGTCCTATGCAGGTCAAAGGCAATCAATCGAGCTTATGGGGCTTTAAAATAAATGTACTGGTAATGCCTGTAATCATGCGCAACATCCGGGCACGCAGTTCTTGTAATAAAAACCGCGGGCGCTGAACCTCCAGGTTTTGGCATTAAAAAAAAAAAATTAAAAAAAGATCGGGTTCGAACCCGCAACCTCTCGAGAAAAGAGGGGGAAAGAACACACACACAAAAAAACACAAAAACCAGGTAGGGTTCGAACCCACAACCTCTCGAAAAAAGAGAGAGAAAAAAAGTTTAAGCACAGAATCAAACCTGTTCACACATGACCAAGAGTCCAACGCTCTACTAGATGTGCCATTGGAGAACTGGTAT
>JAWQFJ010025218.1:90000-97500 GCA_034096865.1 Theodoxus fluviatilis
TGTTTGGACACCTTTGTTGTGATTGGCTGTCTTTGTCAGACTTTAGTTCGAGGAAGCCGAGAAAATGTTTCATGACAACAGCAACAATAGACTTCGCTTCGACCTTCATCTCACGCGTTGGTTTGCAATGTGTGGAAATCATGTTTTGATCGCGAACTCATACTAAATTGATAATGCATATGTTAGTTTAGATAAGAGTACATGATTTACAAATATACATACATGTATATATTACGACCGTAGTGCTGCTGTGAAATGGCTGTAAATGTAAACAAACCGTGAGATTTTTCCGCCAATCGCTCTCGCGGGTATCGCGTGTGGCAGCGTCTCGTGTGTGTGTGTGTGTGTGTGTGTGTGTGTGTTTGTGTGTGTGTGTGTGTGTGTGTTTGTGTGTGTGTGTGTGTGTGTGTGTGTGTGTGTGTGTGTGTGTGTGTGTGTGTGTGTGACTAGTTAAGTACAATTGCTTCTGCGCTCCTGTGCGAGACTTGAATGTCGAGACACTAGTGCAGAGTTGGGTCCACTAGTTAAGCACCCGCTTAAGACCTTTGTTCATGTCGCTTCACGCGTCGCTGTGGCTAGCGACTGCACGCTTGATACAGTAACTAACAACATCGATAGGGTGCATAGCTTGTGCACGTCTCTACAGCAGCTTGCTCACGCAGCTAGTGACCAGTCTATGTACAGAGTTTCCTACTCACTATGTAACTCAGTCAACCTCACCTTCCCTTCCCGCTCATCGCAGATGTCATGACCGAATTCGTGGTTGGCGCTCACAGAGCCGCATCAGTAAAACGCGCAGCGGTTGGATGGTATTTTTAATGACGCTGGCGACTCTTCACAATATAGGACACTTTCTATTCCACTCCACTCGCAGGTGTGCAGCTTGGTGGCATCGCTTTCTACACGCGCGGGAAGCCATGAGCACTACACGAAGCGTCGTGTGGAACGTGTGGAACGTGTGGAACCTGTGGAACGTGTGGAACGTGTGGAACGTGTGGGATCGCCTCGTAAAGAGCAGGCCTTACAGATACCGACTCTCCCTCGCCATGGAGCGAGGAACCTACGGTTGCCTGAGAACCACTCGACCATGAGTTCTTTACTTAATCGACGCTGCGATCAGTATACACTTGATAGTAGTAATTGCCTGTGTGTACCGCAAAGTGAGAGAATGTGAGTGACTGGTGTGTATGTGTGCGCCCGCTTACGTGTGTGTGTGTGCGTGTGTGTGTGTGTGTGTGTGCGTGTGCGCCTGCTTACGTGTGTGCGTGTGTGCGTGTGTGTGCGTGTGTGTGTGTGTGTGTGTGCGTGTGTGTGTGTGTGTGCGTGTGTGCGGGTGTGTGCGTGTGTGTGTGTGTGTGTGTGCATATACAGTGTATGTAAAGTAGCGCAAGGCAGACAGGGGCAGCAGAGAGAGAGAGTGAGATCATCGTGGCAGAATGTGGACAGGGACGCCGCAAGTCTTGTGGAATGAGTCCAGGGTCGATGTCGAGGCCCTTCGCCACCAATCATAATGGATGACAGCGCTGATAAGAAGGAATGGTAAAATCTGATATTGATCTGCGCTGCGGCCTGAGATAGTTGCTTCCTCTGCCAGGGAGAGTTGGCGCTAAGCACGAGCTTTCCATGCCATTAGACAGGACCGGCCCCCTCTCCCCGCCCCTCACCATCGCAAGCAACATCCCTTGCTCAGCACGTCCTTGTCAGGGGAACGCAGGCCTCGTTAGGGACTCTATGACTGGCGTTGCGTGGCCATGCCATCGCCCCTCCACATTTACGCTACCCCGGGGAGGGTGCTCAGGCGTGATGGCTGTTTGCAAACCAGACTGTGGCGAGGCGCCAGTTGTAACCGAGTCCTTTACGATCTGCCCCTTCTCTATGCTCTGAGATGTGAGACCCTCCCGTGGCCTTACCTTTGGAGGCGTAGACACATAAGGAATTCATATCTCTCGGTCGTTAGTATTCGATTGATAGACTGTGGGTGCTTGTTTATATTAGGTAAATGCGTCTTTGCTCTGTACGAGCATGTTTTCCGCTCCCTGTACTTCTAACAAATCAGAAGAGAAACTATATATGCAAAGGCTTTGACATGAACACGCACAACCGTAATGACCAGCTTCCTCATATCGACCCACACAGACTGGGAAATACATTCTATATGCAGTAGACGTTGCAGTGTACTCGACAAGTAGAGACCTGGGCCAGACAAATGCAAGGAGAGGAAGAGAGAGAGAGAGAGAGAGAGAGAGAGAGAGAGAGAGAGAGAAAGAGAGAGAACGAACAAACTAACGAACGAACGAACGAATGGTTTATTTGTTAGGCCACGGGCCTATCACAACTTACAAAATTGAATCATCTGCAGCAAAAATCTTTACAGCATCTTGTCTACGCTTAAATGCATAGTACATGAACATAGCCAACGAACGTATGTAATGAAGTTGTCTCGAGATGGTTGCAGTTTTGTGTATTCAATTTTCTCGTTCATGTACCTGTCTTGTGTTGAGGGCTAAAACTGTGTTTTGATTGGATGACGTCCTATTCCTTACAGTGAAATGCCCTTTTTCCAGTCTAGTCCGGTGTAACATTTTGGTGAGTTGGAATTTGTGTACCATGTTGTATGCCATGTATTCTAATTCCGGCCATTTAGGCCTGGGTTGTATTTTTCTTTCACCTAACTGCTGAGACGGCCATCGTCCGTGGGAGCAGGACAGAGGGGTTCTTGGGTGGAGCTTCACCACGAGGGTGGAATCCTCGTCCGAAGTCCCCGCTACCTATCATCAGCTGTCTGCGTCGCCTTCATCGCCATCACTAACCATCGTCATCGCTTCCCTGACGGCCCTTGTGGTCCGTCGCCCTCAGCGCAGAGGGTCAGGGGAGATCATCGGCCTTCATCGCCACTGTCTACGTCACCTTTCTCCTTCCCCCTTCATCAGTTCTGCTCGCCGTTTGCAGAAAGGGGTTGAGGGAGGGAATAGACCTTATTCACGCGACCCGCCATTTTGGTTTTAAAACGAGGCCCCGTACGCTAACGCGGCGACCGCGCTACCTTCACAGTATTGCTGGAGCGGCAATTTGACAAATGTTCCGGACTTTTCTCAAGGTGATGTGGAAAGATGGTCGAACGAAGGCAGAACAATAGCAAGAAGACAAAGTGACAAAGGCTATGAGAAGAGGATTGAAGGGTTTATCGACTACGATGCCATCAAAGGTTGGTACACAGTGACAAGTTCTTTCGCTTAGATTAGAACTAAGTGTTCGAGTTTTTTCTTTTTTCTTTCTTGGTGTCGCTTTCAAATCTGTTCACAGTACTAGGCTGGCTGGTTTACTTAGATGTGATTTTTTTAATGCGTGCTAATTGATATTAGGTTTAGAGCTTGAATTTTCGATGATATTACACAAGTTCTTTTTCGCTTACAACTCGAGTGTTCGAACCAATGAAAACCACGGAAAGAGACGGCCGTTTCGTTCCTTGCCTGTCATTGGCCAGCTTGTCATGAGGTCAGCGCGTGATCACGGGCTGACCTTATGACAAGCTAGCCAATGACAGGCAAGGAACAAAACGGCCGTCTCTTTCCGTGGTTTTCATTGGTTCGAACACTCGAGTTGTAAGCGAAAAAAACCTTGTGTAATATCATCGAAAATTCAAGCTCTAAACCTAATATCAGTTACCACGCATTAAAAAAATCACATCTAAGTAAACCAGCCAGCCTAGTACTGTGAACAGATTTGAAAGCGACACAAAGAAAAAACAAACTCGAACACTTAGTTCTAATCTAAGCGAAAGAACTTGTCACTGTGTACCAACCTTTGATGGCATCGTAGTCAATAAACACTTCAATCCAATTCTCATAGCCTTTGTCACTTTGTCTTCTTGCTATTGTTCTGCCTTCGTTCGACCATTTTTCCATATCACCTTGAGAAAAGTCCAGAACAGTTGTCAAATTAATTGCCGCTCCAGCAATACTGTGAAGGTAGCGCGGTCGCCGCGTTAGCGTACGGGGCCTCGTTTTAAAACTAACATGGCCGCCGCGTGAATAAGGTCTATTCAACATCGTCCTCTACTCATCATCCACTGTCTTCATCCGTACTCGTTATCTTTATCTTTTCCCCTTCATCGTTTCTGCCGACGTTCGCAGAACGGGGTTGAAAGAGGGGAGGGGGTTAAAGGAAAGTAAACTACGCATATTATCCACTTGCTAAGAAGTTTAATATCCCGAGAACAGAATAGGTACACCTTCTTGTGGAGTGCATTTTCGCGTACGTGCGTGGCTATATGTGTGTTGTTACCAAAGCCAAGTGTGTGTAAGTTTGCATTTGTGTTGGACTGCTTCATCGCAGTCATCGCCTGTTTTCATCAATCATCGGTCATCAATCATCCATCATCATCATCATCATCATCCTCACTAACTTTCTCTCTGCAGCGACAATTTGGCGCCCAGCGGATCATACCGTCATTCAACAATCCCCTCCATCTACATCATTTCACATGTTTTTCGAAGAGTAATAAAGTCTTCATTTGTTAAATATTTAATCATTGAGTTCCTGACTCCCTCTGTGTGAAAGATTTAAGTCCTACCTATCAGGCTAGGGCGCGACAGAAGTCCTATGTGGACAATAAGGTTCCCAGTTCTTCTCTTGTGTACGTGTTACTGAGCGTTGAGACATATATCAGTCTCAAGTCTTCATACACTGGACAAGCTAGGAGAAAGTGCACTTCATATTCAACTTCTTCTCTGCAAGCAGGGCATATACATAATTTATCTGATCCATCGTTGTAATATCTGAGTTTATAGATGTACAATTCACTCAATCCTGCCCGGAAGCTAATGAAGACGTCTCTAAAGGGCTTTTTGTATAGAGCAAACAAATATCTTTCATCCAGATAGGTTTGATTATCCTATAAAATGTGTATCTTTCACTATTTTCCAAGACTATGGTCTACTCGGCTTTAAAGTCTAAGATCATACGTCTGTGTAGCTCTCTAATGAAAGAACGTTCATTTGTTACATTCTGGATTTCCCATACTTGTCCAAAATCATATCTGTACAGCAACTCTTTGTTCTTACATGCCCAACTTCCTTGAGTGTTAGAGTTCAACATCATTCTGTACACCATGTTCGGGTAACGAAGATTTTCCATTCTCAATACTTTTAATCAGTATCTAATTGATCGGATTATTCCATTTATACGAAGAGGATACCTTCCCGTTTCTCCAAAAACTATTTTGCTTGGTGCCATAACAGGTAGGTTTAAAATATCTTTAATGTCTTTAAATGAACAGATTCAATGACGGAATCGTCATAAATACCCCAGATCTCAGAGGAATATAGCAACATGCTAGCAACCTGGGCGTCAAACATTTAGGAAAAATGAATCGGGTGATAAACGTTGCAACTTTCTTATACATCTTGTGACTTGAGTTGCGTTAGCTCGTTTTGTGAACCCGAGTCAGTATTGCCTCTGGCACAGTTCGCAATGAATACGTAATAGGCTTGACCCTTCGCATTACAGCATACCACCCCAAAAAGTTTGTTCTGATACTATTTTTCTCTCCACTTTTTACAGAAATCATTCCGATGTCAAAACTTGTTTCCATTTCAACACAAACATTTTATTTTATCGAATAAACGTTTGTTTATTTCCTCAACAAGAGTAAGTTAAGAGTTGTGTGCGAAATAGTCTTAGAACTACTTTAACGGCGCATGTCAGGAAGCAGATCGGCTATCCCACAAGCCTCTCGTGTGACCTCCATTTGTATATTTCAGACGAAACCCTTCCATTACGTGATGTCAACTGGGCTAGAGACACTTTCGCAGGTAGGCGAAGTCTCTAGTGAACTATACACTCACGGACATAAGAAACGCGAAAAAGTTAGTGTGTATTTTTAATATTTTAAATACAATCTAGAGATATTTTGCGTACAGTGCCTATGCATGTGCACTCTTAACTATCGCACAACATGCACATTCATGCACAGCGTTCTGTTTACAGTGGCAAAGGACGGTCAAATGCGGCATGGTGATCGCCTCATGGGAGGCACTTGCAAGTTGTGCAGCAAAATTTGCTTGCTGTAGCAGTGTTCAGAGGTTGTACCTCAATAAAAAGCAGGCCTGAAAATTTTCTCTTTCCTTTTCATCAGTCCTCAGCAGCAATGCCAAGACTTAGCGCAGAAGAACGCAACAAAGCGCTTAGCCATTTGGAGGCTGGTGTTCCTCACACAAGAGTCGCAAACCTATTCAATGTTCACCTCTCGACTACCTACCGTCTAGAGCACCGTTTCAGGCGACTGGCACGGTTGCTGATAGATCACGGTCAGGCAGGCCTCGAGCTACGACCCCTCAGCAAGACCGCTACATTTTAAGAAGCCATCGGCAAGAAAAGTTCCTTAAGGCGACTACCACATCAGCAAACTTGCCAGGCAATGCCCAACGTCGAGTCAGCGCCAGGACTGTGCGCCGTCGCCTCAAGGAGAACGGGCTACTAAACCGTCGTTGAGCTCCAGGACCAGTGCTGACTCATCGTCATCGCCAGGCTCGTCTCCAGTTGGCTCAGGCTAGAATCAACTGGCGCAGGCAACAGTGGGGACGTGTGGTGTTCACAGATGAGTGCAGATTCTGCATTGATGAAGCATACGGACGTCTTAGGGTATGGCGAAGGCAGACTAACTTTTTCGCGTTTCTTTTATAGAATGGCGCTAGCTTTCACTCGCAACAACAGGTCTGACTGAAGCATTGTGCAGGAGACTTTGGTGATGAATAGCGACCCAAGGTACATGTATTCAGGAACGATCTCTAAAACGTGTTCACCTAAGTACGAGAGAGAGAGAGAGAGAGAGAGAGAGAGACAGAGAGAGAGACAGAGACAGAGAGAGAGACAGAGAGAGACAGAGAACGAACGAACGAACTTTATTTTACAAGGGTAGTGAATTAGGCAGTAGTGCCTTTCTTACATTCAGCCCTTGAGGCAAAATATTCATATGTGGTAAAAGAGAGAGAGAGAGAGAGAGAGAGAGAGAGAGAGAGAGAGGGGGGGGGGGGGGGGGGGGCTGGGGAAAGGGGGAGGAAGGGAAGAGAGAATGAGAGTAAGAGGGTGGGTTGGTTGGAGAGAGAGAGAGACAGAGAGAGACAGAGAGAGACAGAGAGACAGAGAGAGAGACCGAGAGACCGAGTGACAGAGAGAGAGAGAGAATGAGAGAGAGAGAATGAGAGAGAGAGAGAGACAGAGACAGAGAGAGAGAGACAGAGAGAGAGAGGCAGAGAGAGAGAGACAGAGAGAGAGAGAGAGAGAGAGAGATGTGCCCCTGCTGTATGACAACGTTGTTATGATGCCAGTTTAGTTGTCTTGACCGTTCTCCACCCCCACCTCCACTGCCACCACCAACCTCACCACCCCCGTCATCCCACAACAATACTACCACCACCACACCAAAACCATTACCACCGCCGCTTGACATCTCTGAGCAGTTCTTCCTCATTAACTAGTCTAACATTCTAACACATCCCA
>JAWQFJ010025218.1:102500-123781 GCA_034096865.1 Theodoxus fluviatilis
TGACAGACAATGACACACAAATGTACGAGTGGGTAGCAAGACGAATATACAGTGACAAACAACGACACACTAGGCTGGACAGCAAGTCGAATACGCACAAAAGACAGGTTAGCGACAGACTAGGATGGGCGAGTGGGCAGCGAGACAGACAGGGACAGACAGGGGCACAATCAGTGAGACAGGCTGACATAGGGGTCAGGGCGAGGCTGGAAGGACAGCCACGTGACTCCAGACACATCCGCCTCTAACACTCGCCCTGGGCTGGCTGAGGCTGTGATTATCTTGGCAACCCAATATTTCTGCACGGACTTCACGCTTCTATGACGACAGAGGCACAGCGGGCAGTTATTGCGATCCGGTGGTGATCGATGGCAGCTTGGCATGACGCCAGTGCCGCCTCCCGCTCTTGTTAGGTTTTTGCTGCTGTCCAGCCACCCAAAGCTAATAAGCGCTTGTTTCCAACTTGTGGCGTCCCCAGCCTGAAGGAACGGTAGAGAGCAAGGCGGGTTTCTCGACGTCTTTTATGAATCTGTGCTTGACTGCCCAGCACAGGCATCGTCTCCAGCGTGATTCCGCGAAACGCTTGCACCTCGGGCGCCTCTAAAGGCCGTTCTAAACCGGACAAACACTCCGCTCACTAACCAGCTTTGAAGTGTGCGTAGTGTTCCCAGGATATGCTCTGGTAGCACAAAATGCAATTTTTTCATCGGGTCGCATGCAAAACGCTCATTTTCAGGATTCCTGACACACATAAGAAGAAACCGTCACAAAACAACGGTAATGATTTCTCAAAGCACCATATAGAAAACATCAACAGTTCATTCAAATTGCTGTAATATTCAGACCAAGATGTGGAAGATGAATCTACGCAAAGTCGCGCCACAGAGTTGAACAATACTACGCAGCTTCTCATGTAACTGTGTGGTTCGGCCAGACAGCTCCCGGCAGGCGAATTTGTGGTACTCTCCAGACAAGTCCGTGAGCGGAGTGCTTGCCCGGTTACAAACCGCTTTCAGCCAGGTACAGGCATTGGACACCCTGTGTATATGTCTTTTATGGTTTCTCACACTCGTCTCCCTCTTGCCCATGCGTTCTCCATTCGGCGGCAGCGTCTAGGCGCCCCTCCACCTCCTCCACTCCCCCCTCCCCTCCCCCCTCCCTCTTTCAGCCCCGAGCAGCACTAAGTTACAGTGACTAAGTGTATCTGAGGAGGCGTGTGTTGTAAATGGGATTGTTTGCGAGTGCAAGCGTTTTCCTGATTTCTGCAACTCTCTCAGGCAAGGTTCGTGGTCCTCTGCCTCCAGCGTGCATTCGAAAGCAGGCAATCCAATTTCAGTTGGCAAATGTAAAGAGTTTTGCGTGGATTATTCAGAACTAGGGTTGACTTATATCGATTGCTATTGAAAGAGTGAGAGTTGCTTTGGTTCGTCGTATATGATGAGAAAATCGTCTGTTCAAGAATCAAGCCACAATGTGTACTACATGCGTTGCTCCGTGACCACGAACTCGACTGTCCTAACAGACGATGAACAGGATCAGCTGCATTTTTTTCTCGTTTTGATAGTGAGTCTGAGAGACTGACAGTGACAGACGGACGAACAGACAGACGGATGCATGGATGAGCGCATAAATATGTGGACGGATAGTTAAGGCATGATGGATGGATGCATGGAAAGAAAGAGAAAGGATGAGAACAAATGAGACAACGTACTTTAGTAGTACCTTTCTTACATCCAACCCTTAAGGCCAAATATCATGTATACACACACACACACACACACACACACACGAGAGAGAGAGAGAGAGAGAGAGAGAGAGAGAGAGAGAGAGAGAGAGAGAGAGAGAAAGAGAGAGAGAGAAAGAGAGAGAGAGAGGGGGGGACGAATTCTAGCAAGATTTATACAATCTCTGAAACACAAAAGAGCCGCTCGATGTCTCCTAGTCAGTTGCAAACCCTGGCTGCTGGGGTTTTGGGGCCTGCGCCAGGAACTCAGCCCAATGCGGCCCCAAGCAGTCTCGTGAGAAGGATGTACAAGGACATAACGTTAGTTATTGCATTGTCTGGACATTAGACGATGGTGTGGGAAATTGTGTTTTAAGATGATGCTTGAGAAGATTGCTAATTTTGTCTTTGAACACAGGGAAAGGCTTGACACAATTTACATCATCAGTGAATTCCGTAGAGCTGCCCCACTGTAACTGAGTGTAAGATAAGCTCAATTTGAATAATTCAATGCGCCGCTAAGGCAGGAAGAATTTTCCATGTCCTTTTAGTGATGACTGCTTGAACAGGCTGGATAGACAATAAGGTACTTGGCCACCTTTTATATCTTTCAAAAGCACACACTTATTGAATTGTGGATACTAATGAAAAGACAAAATGTCAAGCATTTTCATTTTTCTCTCAGAGCTGAGAGATTTACACATGACCAGATGCTTAAAAGCTCCTCTGTACAATGAATTTACACCTTTTTATTCGATTGCATTACAATTACCTCACAGTATTGATGCATAGTTGATGTGTGATCAAACTACCGGCACTGGAATAGATTTTGCAAGTTTCAGTGTCTACAAACTGTCTTTGCTTTTTTAACAGAAATAGATTATAGATATATTTTGACAGATCAGATTAATGTGCGAGTGCCAGTCTAACTGATGGTCAATTATCACTCCATGCACTTTGTGTTCATTCACTCTTTCTATCGGCACTGCATCAAGAGAGACGAAATAACATTGGATGTATTCATGGTTTTTGCCTTGTAGTTATAATTATATACTTTGTTTGGGATTAGTTTAATTCCATATGGTTTGATAATGCCAGCAACATATTCATCAAAACTTTTGGATTTTATCTGCCACAGCTTCGGTCGAGCTCCCCAAGGTAGATAACGTAGCACCATCTGCGAACATGTCACAGGAGACCTTTCTGTTTGTGATATGCAAATATAAGCCATTTGGGACATCAACTTTTAGGATGTCATGCGTGGAAACGTACCCATCGAAATGGACGCAGTGTGTGTGTGTGTGTGTGTGTGTGTGTGTGTGTGTGTGTGTGTGTGTGTGATAGAGAGAGAGAGATAGAGAGAGAGAGATAGATAGATAGATAGAGAGAGAGAGAGATAGAGAGAGAGAGATAGATAGAGAGAGAGAGAGAGATAGAGAGAGATAGATAGAGAGAGAGAGAGAGAGAGAGAGAGAGAGAGAGAGAGAGAGAGACTTACACCCATTCCAGACAAATCCTCTAAGGCTCGTGCCCCACTATGAGGACCTAAAAGCCGTCTACACGGAAGGGATAGCGGCCTCTACAGGGATTCCTGCCGCATCAGAAAGGCTTTCCTGGAATCCTCGCTTGAAACCTTTCCCATCTGAGATCCCTCTCCGTTCTACCACCCCTCCGTCTCCTCCCCACCACGCCCCCCTCTCCATCGCTGTTCCACATCAAGATCGCATCTCGTGTCATCGAGCAACGAGGTCCTCACCTTAAATTGCCTCCTCCAGCTTTATTGGGTTCGTTTTCCGGGCGACAAGCGAGGCAAAGAGAGCCAGGCTACCCCCATTCCCTCCCACTCCTTTCTCCCACCCCTGGTCTACCGTGCGCTGAACCCTTCCCCTCAGCCTGTGCCACCAGGCAATCACAGTGTCTCCCCTCAACACAACAACCCCCCATCCCACATCCCATCTCTCCCAACTCCCTATCTCGCCTCACCACGTCCCCATGGCAACGTCTTCTGACTCTGCCCCCTTCCCTCCTTGTATCCCTACCCCTACCCCGTTCATTCTCTGCCGGCCACGGTTACACGATGCTACTCACCAGTGTCCAATCACACCCACCTCCCCGCCTCCATCCACACTATCTTCACCGCCATGTCTCGTTTTCTGTGCTTCAGCAACCCTGCACCATGACATTTGCAAATGCTCTTCCCGCACCGTATGTCAACATGAATGGCTTCGGAAGATCATTTAAGCCTGTTCTTAATAGACAAATAAATTTTGGCCAATATTCACCAAGTCTTGGCAAATTACTTATTGGCAAACATTTGGGAAAAATTCTGCAACTTTTGCGCCAAGTCTTGGCACATCGTCAGCTTCGTAATAGCTTGACGAAACCAAGCCAAGATTTCGCAAACAAATGAAATTTGCAATATGGCATCCATCGGCATCATGCCCATACCGTAAGTGTGCAATGGCTGTAAATGTAAACGGATCAACATATTTTCCCCCGCTATTGTGCTCTGAGGGGATCTCACGAATATCTAGCGCCAATAGCAATTGCCATTACCTGTCGAGGCAATATCCTAAGCCTTGGGAAATATTTGCCAAGTCTTGACGAAAACTAAATTTTTAGCGAATATGTCCCAAGACCCGGCAAAGTTTGACCGAATACTTGGCCAGTATTTGCCAAGACTTGGCAAACACCAGTTAAGGACCGGCTTTAGCCTAGTTATAGCCAAAATAGTAGGCCTACTAAAATTTCATTTTGTAATCAACACAAAGCCACTTCTGTCTTCACAAAAGTCCGACAGTATTTTGAACTGGCATTACTAGTCTTGGACTCACGCCTCTCTCAGGCAGCTTATAAAAAGGGTTTTATTTTCCATTTTCCATGAGTCGACTCGCAAACAACCTTGCATTGTCCTTTCGCGAGTAGCTGTCTTGACGTGAAATACGGGGCTGAAAGCTTTGCCGCTGCAGTAGCAGTCAAAGCACAACACGATGAAAGTGCGCTTCGAGTGCCTTGCCCAGATTGCAGGCGTCTGTCTCGCGTGACGAAGCCTATTGCCAGTTGCGTTCCTTAAGCCTGTTCTTAATTGACAAATAAATCTCGGTTAATATTCACCGAGTCTTGGCAAATTACTTATTGGCAAACATTCGGCAAAAATTCGGCAACTATTTCGCCAAGTCTTGGTAAATCTTTAGCTTCTCAATATATTGACGAAACCAAGCCAATATCTCGCAAACAAAGGACATTAGCAATATGGCATACATCGGCATCATGCCCATACCGTAAGTGTGCAATGGCTGTAAATGTGAACGAAGCGACATATTTTTCCCGCCATTGTGCTTTTAGGGGATCTCACGAATATATCTCACCAATAGGTATTGGCATTATCTGTCGAGCCAATATCCCAAGTCTTGGCAAATATTTGCCAAGTCTTGGCAAAAACCAATTAAGGACCGGAACATTTGACCAACTATTAAGCGAATATATCCCAAGGCCCGGGAAATTAGACCGAATATTTGGTTAGTATTTGCCAAGACTTGGCAAACACCAGTAAAGAACCGGCTTTACCTGCCATACCTGAAGCAGCCCCGTCCCTTTGTGTAATTGCTACTCCACAACGCAGCAACCCAGTCGAGCCGTGACCAGCGCCGTGTGAATTCCCATTCTGGTACAGACTTGAAGGAGCAAAAAACTCTCTCTTGCATGCCATAATGTTGTAGCTGTATATTTGCACTCCTGCTCCTATCATTTCCCGTGAGTCGAAAGAAAAGGGTCCTCAAAGTAACAGCGTGGTTGTGTTGAGTGTACAGGAGGAGCTGTTCCACAAAGCCTGCGACGACTACAAGAATTTTATGGAGACTCCGTCTTGCTACGTCAAATTTTGTACCAGCCCCGTCATTCCTCGACAATGCTTGCAAGCATCGTGCTCTGGCAACACGCCATGGATTACTAAGGAACTGAAATATCCGCTAAACGAAACAAAGAAAGCTTTTAAGCGGAACAGAGGCAACTTTTCAATGAAAAGCAGAAAGCCTTTCAGCGATATAAAGAAGCGTTATTAATAAAACGAAGAAAGCTTTACAACGATACGAAGAAACCTTCTCGAGGACCAAATCCGTCTGAAGTAAATCCATCCTGAAATAAAACGAGAGATGCGTTTTTGCGAGAAGAGCTACAAAGAGAAGATATAATATATTTTTTACTTGCACGGGCAGTCCTAGGCAGGCGTGCAGTAGCGTGAAAGCAAAGCTTGGCCAGTGTGAACAGAAGCAATCTATTCCAAACTGACACACGGCAGACCGAACGATTTGTCCTGTCCATTCAACGCAAAAGATTTTGCTTCTGAAAGAAAAGAAAATGTTCATTCGGTATAATTTAATGAAATCATATGTATATGTATTTCATAATATAAAATGAAGTGTGGACAGAATTTAGAAAGGTCTCCCCAGGAACGCTACAGGCCCAAACAACATATGTGAAGATGTGTTGAGGGAGTATTGCAGTTTCTTATATGATGTCCTCTCGGTCATACTTGCATGTTATGAAGGTTTTGGAATGTGCCGGAATATTGTGGCACTTTCCCCTTGTTTACATCAGTCTCCTCGCTCATGCTGTTGCCTGGTTACGGCTCGTGGCCCGGGGCACGACAGGTGCTTTGATGGGTCACATGACTTCATTGAGGCAGCGTCAAGACGGCCTGGTCTATTCTTGTCCCTTTGCAGAGATTCTAGGAGCCTGTAAAACTTATATAAGGCGCGAAAAAGCAACCGGTGACAGCGCACACGACAGAGTTAAGAGGAGAGCTTCAGAAGAAGATTCCTGAGTGCGCGGAGTCCTCTATAAGAAGTGATCGAGTCCTCTACGGCGTTGTGCCTAGAGTGAAGTTGTTATGGTAATGCTGATTACTGACTGTCATTGCTTTGTATCGACCAGTGCATAAATAACGTTTTTATATGGAAAACGGCCACAGTATTTAGTGAACTTCGTCTTCCCGGCGCAAGCTAGGAGAACCCCCGTACAGACAGGGCTTCCCGGCGCAAGCTAGGAGAACCCCCGTATTAATGGGATTTTGCGAAAGAAACAAGTCGCAAAATGCACTTTGTTCCAACAGTTGGAAGTCATCCGTTACAGTCCAAGTACCCTAGATACCCAAGTCATGATTATGGATGAGCAGCACAGCTTTGACTGGTACAGTTGTAGATCGATCGGCCTTGGGAAGCCCACTTGCTGAATGCCTAAGTAAATTACACAAGCCCCAGTGAACTTCTCAGGATTATTGCAGTGTAAATGTGAGCATTGAACTGAAAGAGAGGCTAGAGACCTGAATTATTAATAGAATATGTCACAATTTTGCATAATCATATAATATATTTAAAAAATTCAATCGCCAAGAAAAACTGAATTTGGTTATCAAAAGAAGGTTCTAAAAACGAATATATAAGATGTATTATCTACCTTAATTTTGTCAATTTTCATCTGAATGTTATTTTCGTGCTAAAATGTCTGCAGCTGTGCATCCGAAATTTGTCATAGAATATAAGTTTAGAAATTATGTCTTTAAAAAAAGGCACAATGAGGTACTGATATCAAACTTTAAAAAATTTCCAAATGTAGGATTTCATGATTTTTTGCTGCTTATTTTGGCTGTTTATTCAAAATTCTTTTCTGGAACGTTTTCCTTCTTTTCACTTGATGCCCACAAAGATACGTTACATTCCATGGGTCATACCCTACACGACCACTTGACAGATGGCGATGTTTGTGCTTGCATGAGTTAAACAAGACTAAAGCACGAACATTGAAAAAATGAGATATCTCAACCACATTGTTATTAATATTTTCATGCATATCCCCCCCCCCAAATATATATATAAAAATCCATGTTTGTAGAGGACATCTTTGTTTTTTTATATACAGTGACGTAAGTATCAGCGAAAACTGTATGTGATTTTGTGTACTGATAACTTTACTCGACATTTTCTGGAAAACTTTTTTTGCACTTTAGCAATGTTTCTCTCGCATGGTCACGTATCGTTGCTTTCTTTTCATTCATTTCTCATCGGTTTTCAAAGCCACCCACATACATCATAATGCCCAGACTGAACGTGCTTAATGTCAGGTTCAACTTCACTTGTGGGCTGACAATTGTGTGAACAATAAATAACAAAGGAGTCAGGCTCCAGTTGCAGTCACCTTGTGTCTCCACTGGCGCCCTACAGGTGACAAGGACCTCACCAATCCAGGATATCCGGCACAAAACTGAAGAGGCGTACTAGACATTTGTTTTTTGTTATGTTGCAAATGATTTCATCCATTTGGGGCCTCACATCACAATCAAAAGGTGAAGACCAGTAAAGGGACAAAGTGTCGTTGTTAATGAAATGGACTGTAGATCACGACCTGTACTATTTGATTGGTGGATGATGGTAGTGATATTTCCACAGGTCGGACACGGAATTTGGTGATCCATTTGTTTATGTGCGTGGGTCGGCCTCAACATTCCAGGCTGATTTGACCGCACACTTATAAACAAGAGAGCACTCAGAGACTGCATACCTCTGCCCAGGCAGCCACAGCAGCATACGACACCCACTTGCTTGTCCTCTCATGCTGGGGTCGTGATCTCGCGCGAGGTTATGGGGAGGTTAAAAACACACTACAGTCTAGCCACTGAACAGGGCTATGGCATTGGCAATAACATGTAGTTTTATTATTGTAATTTCAAAACGAGAAAGCACATAACCTCCTGAATTCAAGGGAATTCTCCTCGGTTAAAACCCTGACTTTGCACCACATTTCATCGAAATCCATTCGCAACGTTTGGAGGTATTTATCTTAATAAAAAACGAACCAACAAACTAACGAACTTACAAAAACATTGACTGAAAAATGTCACCACCTTGGCAGAGGGGATGAATGATCTGACCCTATCGTGATTCTCCCGAGAGCTCTTCCAATTGCTGAGTTGCTGGAGCAGGCCCCGAAAGCCCAGCAGCCAGGGGTTCCAGCTGATGAGGGGGCATCGAGCGGCTCCGAGAGTACATAGCACTAGAATGTGAACAAAACCAAACAGCTTGTCGTAGACACTAGGAATAAGAAAAATAAGTGAAATGCTATGCAGATAACTGATGAGAAGTTTACATTGAAACAGAACACAGAGAGACTGTGTGAGGAAGAGCATAACGCTCACGCCATTGTGATATCTTCATATCATGGCAAGTAAACAGCCGGTTTCTAGTTTTCATAGAGAGCACTATTTACCGCTGCTTGCTATCCTCCCAGGGACATTTCTCCGTGAAGAATAAGAATGATGGTTTTCTCAGATTGATGGGCAGGGATGCAAAATTGCCGCGCCAGACAGTGTTACTAAGTCGATGCAATTTCTGCATATAAACCGCAAAGGCTTCAAACCACGGGACTTGACTGATGTTGCACACTTCTCCGAGGCCGCCTCCTGTCTGAGTCTGTCACAGTGGGGGTACAGAATGCCAAGTCTGTCACAGTGGAGGTACAGAATGCCAAGTCTGTCACTGTGGAGGTACAGAATGCCATGTCACTGCACGCAGCAGCCAGGCGGCCGTTTTTCCTTCGGGAAATTACGTTCTAAACGGGAAACTGCGAACAAGCCAGGCAGAGGTCAAAAGCAGATGGTGGGATTTGATATTCCCGTGTGAGCTGGGAGGGAGGGAGAGGGGGGTGGAGGCCACGAGAAGAAGGCGGCGGAGTAAGTGTAGAAGTCTTTGGCTGGTGAGCATGGCGACTCATCGATATTACTCAAAACCTGTCATATTTTCTATCTAATGTGTGTATCTATTCCTTGTCATTTACATTCCCATTGTGTGACTTTACTATTTTGTATATACATACATTCTGAAATGGTTCATAGAAAATCATATTTTGCACGACAACGAGTATACGTTTCTTTTCCAATCTACTCCATGCAGAATACATTACAATTTTTCTCTTACTACACTAGCACCACTACACCTTTTCCCATTCGAGTCATGTGCCCCAGAACCTCAATCCCACCCCATCTTCATCTGGCACAGCTGTCCTCCAGAACGCAGGCAGCTGAAGGAACGCGTGAATGTCCCACGTGCTACACCTCCCTGCACCTCCCCGTAGCCTGGGCTCCCCAGACAGCGTGCTATGCCGACAGCAGTCCTTACTCAAGGCGGGCGACGAGGAAAAAAGTCCGAATAGATTCCTAATGGCTCCTTGCCTCGCTCCCCGGGCACTTTTTCCATCATTGGAACTGGTTAAATGCAAGGCGATGCGATTCCCAGGGGCTCGGAGTCTGTTTCCGAGAGGCCGTGGCGGGGGGCCGAGGCCGTATTGATTAGGGCTCCGGGCAGAAAATGATGCTTGGTGGGACTCCATGGAACCGAGTCTCCTCAGAGGGCGATTTACTCTGGGGCCGGGGCCAACTGCGCCAGACATGGCCCTGCCGCGACCAGGCAAGGGACAGGAAGTCTCACCAGCCCAGCCGGGGATTTGACCCGAGCCCTTTCAACCAGCAGGGCTTGGAAGGGCTTGAGGGAAGCCTTGTTTGCTCGTGCACAAGCGCTGAGGTCTGGCCCAGGGAACCAGGCCAGACCTTTATGCACGCCTGGTCTTCCAGTCTCCCCTCACCGTTTACATCACGCTGCCTCCAACTCGAGCTGTCGAGACTCATGTGTTCTCAGCAGACTCGAGATGCAAAACTACGATGGGGAGTATAGGCGCGACCAATGATTTCTATTGCATCATGAAGGCAAACCAATCTTGTCGGGAAAAAAGTTGCATATATATACTTTAAAAGGAAAACATAGTCGCCTAAAAGCGTTGTGAAAAGGTTAAAGCACCACTTAGCAATTAAACATGTGATGCACGGGTTAGAAAAAGATGCAGGTGAGATGATCCCTACCCGTGTCAATCCCTCAAAATATGTCAACTTTGCTTGTGCATGGTTTGGCATAGATCCGCCTTCTTCGTGGCTCACAGAGGATCGCAAGAGGCACTGTCAGATAAGCCAGTCATCAATTCATTGCAATGATGTTGCAATGTTGACTGTCGCACGTTCTAACAGAACTGTTGGTTGTCATTACGCCTATCAGACTGACTGCTGACATTAGCACTTTCTGTCAGATGTATTAAAAAAGGCAGACGTAGTCATAGTCCAACGTTTCCAGTCACACAGCACTGCTGCCTCTCGTTCGTATTGAGAGAAGCACCAGCTGTCATATTCTGAGTCAGGAAGAGCTTTTGGCTGTAATGTTCTGAGTCAGACGGAACTACTGGCTGCGTTGATCAGAATCAGAAAGAATAGCTGTCGTGTATTAAATGATGAGGACTACTTGCTGTCGTGTTTCCTGTCAGGAAAAACCCTGTTATTAGTCGCATTTACAATCTGTCTGATCTCCAGTCTGTCGTTTTTTTAATAAGCAAAAACTGCAGTCTGTCGTGTTTTTGAATAAGAAAAACCTGTTCACTGTGGTATATAGAATCTGTCAGTGTCATGTTTCGAATGAGACAGAACTGCTTGCTGGGTGTACTCATTGAAAACAAACTTTGTAAATAGTGTTCTCAAACAGAACTGGTGAACGTCGCATTCTCGGTGAAACACTGTTGGCAGACATGTTATAAGTCAGAACAAAGTGAAGGCTGTCATGTTTTGAACCAGAATACTGCCGGCTGTCGTTCAGACGGAACTGCTGGTTGTCATTCAGACGGAACTGCTGGTTGTCGTTCAGACGGAACTGCTGGTTGTCATTCAGACGGAACTGCTGGTTGTCGTTCAGACGGAAATGCTGGTTGTCACTCAGACGAAACTGCTGGTTGTCACTCAGACGAACTGCTTGCTGTCATTCAGACGAAACTGCTGGTTGTCATTCAGACGGAACTGCTGGTTGTCGTTCAGACGGAAATGCTGGTTGTCATTCAGACGGAACTGCTGGTTGTCATTCAGACGGAACTGCTGGTTGTCATTCAGACGGAACTGCTGGTTGTCATTCAGACGGAACTGCTGGTTGTCATTCAGACGGAACTGCTAGCTGTCATTCAGACGGAACTGCTGGTTGTCACTCAGACGGAACTGCTTGCTGTCATTCAGACGGAACTGCTGGTTGTCATTCAGACGAAACTGCTGGTTGTCATTCAGACGGAACTGCTGGTTGTCATTCAGACGAAACTGCTGGTTGTCATTCAGACGGAACTGCTTGCTGTCATATTTTCAGTGTTCTCAGACGGTACTGGTCGTTGTTACATGCTGTGCCCATTTATATTTAATGTAACAACATACAGCTCAGGCTATGATAATAAAATCTGACAGTCAGCAGCTCTTTCTGATTTAAAGCATACCTACCAGTTATTCCTTTGCCATCAAAATGCTATAGCCAGCAGTCCTATCGAAATCACACACACACACACACACACACACACACACACACACACACACACACACACACACACACACAGAGGGAGAGAGAGAGAGAGAGAGAGAGAGAGAGAGAGAGAGAGAGAGAGAGAGAGAGAGAGAGAGAGAGAGTGAAAGAAGGAATATTGCATTTTTACGGGTCAGGCAGATGTACTTGTCTAAATCGCCACTTTTCATCAAGTCATGGATGCTCAACCGTACATACTGACCACATCCCACACCCCTTGTCATCGGTCATCAAGCTACGCTAAAATTTGAACGTCATTTTAATCCACTGCGGAATATGCAACCAAAGTTTAAAAAACCACAATGTCCCTCTTCAGCCTTCACTGGCACCCTGTTTTACATCTGGGTGGGGAGAAAACTATTTGAGAAGCTCGGGGACCCAACTGGAGGATTTGGGCAGCTTTTGATGCCGCACCCTAAGGCCGCCAGCGTCTGCAGATCAAACGCTCTCATCCAGCAGCCATGCACTCGAAGCAAGAAAGATCAGGATCAACATGCAAATTCTTCGTAAACATGTAAAGTTTTAAATTATTTAATGCACCGGGGGCCCGTGGTCACGGTCTTTGCGAAAGGCCAATGAAAAGTATGCGTTCTAAAGGCCTTTGTACCGAGCCCGGCGCCGGTGGTAAGCTGGGGTTTTCAACAATCAAAGAGTGCAGTATTTGCATCTTTGAGGTCCAAGAATTAGTTGCATGTCTTGGCACCAAACGTCTTTGATTGAACTGGTTACTCCTTCTTTTTGGGTGGGTTGTTTTGTACCTGAGCACTGAAACTAAGGACAATCCCTCGGCCAGAAAAGATGTTTCCTTGTGTTGGCGTTCCAACCAGCCATTTCCCTCCAGCACAGCTGCGTGGGAATCGTGTTGTGCTCTAGTCACCACTTGACTAGGAAGCTTCTTCGCCTGAGTTGCACCATCAAAGAGAATATTACGAACTGGGTTTTTATTTTGGCGTTGCTGTTTGTTGATAATATTGTTGTAAGTTTATTGTTGCGTGCGGGTAATACTCAATCTTCCTAGATGGTTTGAACGCGCAGTTGGAGCTGAAGGATCTGACCTTGTCCCGATGGCTCCAGGTAGCTCTTTAGCTGCTTGAGATCACCCCTGGCTGAGCTACTGGGGCAGGCCCTGAAAGCCCGCCAGTCAGGGGTTCCGGCTGATGAGGAGGCATCGAGCAGTTGCAGCCTTATGTTCCAATTAAGCTATGTCGTTATTTTCACCCGATTTGACCTTTGCAGTGTCTCCCGGAATATCAGACGCCCGTGCTGTTTCTATCGCTTACATTTTTTTCCCTCATCTGCAGCACCCACTCCCCTGCCTGGGACCCTGCCCATGTCAGGGGTGTGACCTCGTCTTCCCAGACAGTCTGTAATTTAGACTCGATCTGAAAAAAGAGACAGATGTTAAGTGAGCGGGGCCTTTTTCCCTACTTGGGCATGCCCACCACTACTAGGAGGTGACAGCCTCATTTCAGCCCGCAATTGGCTGTCAAGGGTGGAGGCACCCCGCTCCAAGGGTCTGCTGAGGTCGTCTGGATCAGAACAACAAAACAAACAAACAATGGGAGGAGGGGAGATAGGGTGCTTGGTAGCATAAGGAGAGAAACAAAATGTAAAGGGGCACACATTGTGAGAGAAAGAGAAGAGCGAGAAAAGGGAAAGAAACAAGGTGAAAGGGTCAGGAGAGAGGGAGGGTGAAATCAAAAAGGGGAAAAAAAGATCGTACACGACGAAAGGATAGTGAAGTTTCTTTTAGGGTCGATATCCCCAGGTCCCTAGAGCAGAGGGATAAGATGCCAGTCTGTGCAGGGGTTGACTAGGAAATGTTTCTCCATCTTGACCATGTCACAGTGGAAGAGGATGAACTTAATTCTAAATTTGATCACGGATCTTCTTCTTCAGCAACTGGTATTTTCGTCAAAACCCAGGCTTCAACAAGCGGCATGCGTATCTAGACATTTTAGTGGAAACAAAGGAAGCTAGCTCAAAGATGTTTATAGGAGCAGAGGATAGGAACGCGTCCCACATGTGACACAATTTACTGGAGTGCTCATATTAACTGACGTTTAAAAACATCCCAAACAGAGAACAATCCAATAATGAAGAAGTACCAAAAAGACGCATCAAAACACGCACGCACGCACGCACGCACTGTCACAAAACAACAACAAACACGGAAGATAACGTAGGTAAAAGATAGAGAGTCGGATTCCTTAAGACAGAACAAAAACATGATCGCAAACATCACTGGGTGGTGTAGAATTGCATGGCTTTGTGACGGAGCAAACGTTTCGGTTGTAATCCTTCTTTATTATGTTGTGGATTTTTTCCCCCTACGATATACAACTGTTTTGCTCTAGGGCAGATATATATGTTCTGCTTGTTACACTTTTCTCAGTGCTACACTCGTCGTCTCCCTCGTCCTCTTCCACTGGGCTATTGCAACAGCCTTCTCGATAAAAGTACAAGCCATCTCATGCACAAACAACAACTAAATCGAAACGTGAACGCTGTTGTTGTCAAACTCATAACCCCTACGGCACACATTTTCCTAGTGTTGAAAAATCTTCATTGGTTGCCTGTTACTCTCAAGGTAGACCTCGACGTTCTCTGCCTCGTGTACAAATGACTGACTGGAAATGCTCCGTTGTACATGCGGGAGTTGCTAACTTCTTTATTCCGCCAGACACCTTAGGTCCTGTACCGGAGCAGTTCTTAGGAACGACATTCCGAAATGTATTAGCTTTTGTGACTCCTTCCGGTTTTTCTCCGGGCAGCTGAAAACACCCTTTTTCTCATTATGTGATGCGCGTAGAGCAATTCGGGAGTGGTGATCAGCGTCTTAAAATACACACACACACACACACACACACACACACACACACACACACGCACATACATACACACACACATACACACACAAATACATAGAAACATATATACATATTAAATCAATATGAAGCTTTACATAGTAATTTACTTAATTAGAATTTGATTACTATGCCATGGTTTTTAAAAGACAGCTCCCCAGACAGTAATGGAATGTTATTTGTGTGAGTAAATAGTTATTTCCTGTTATGCTGTGTGCAGCATCAAGTCAACAGTAAACAAGTTATGTACTTAAATTACGCTTAGTTTTCTACATTGTTTACATTTTTAAAACTTTACTCAGACGAATTTTAGTCTGTTATTTTGTTGACTTAATATTCATATTACTTTCTCCGTGTGCAGTTGAACCATTCTCATTGCTACAATGAGGTAGTTACCCTTCTATTTGATTGTGGTCCTCGGCATCATGCAATGCTTCAAGGGCATTGATGTTCTGAAATATCAAAATGCTGTTACTCAAACTCGTCATACTCAGTACACACCAAGAGGACTCACACAACATAATGATATTCCTTAAATGAACAATACTAACGAACAATACTAACTTTCCCTTCGCTGCTCGACTTCTGTGTCATGTTCCATGGAAGCTTGGAGAAGGTGACTAGAATGGAGACCTGCAAATCGCTACTTCCTGTGTGCAAATTCGTCCTTTGTGCGCCAGAAAAACGTTTGCCACTTTGTTTTCAAAGACACGGAGATGAACCTCTGACTTGTCATCTTGTCCGTTTTTATGTCTTCCACCATGGCAGGTTTTAACAGACTCCGAATTCAATTAGGAAATTCTGTGGAGAATTTTGATTGTATCCACCTTGCCTTCAAGACATTGTGCTGTGCCATTTATGCGGGGACCTGGTCTCTCATGACGTTTCTCGCCGTGACAGGCTTTAGCCGTCTCCTCTTGGATTTGATGTTCGGCCGAGGCTGCAGCAACCCATCAATACATTTTTGTCTCCCTATTGACAGAATAAAGAGATATGTATGATCATAGTTATCGATTCATCCGTTATTAATGATCAATTTTCACATTGTGTATATTGTGGTGAGTTGGGAACGCACATGCTGAATGACGTATTTCCACTATTGCTGACATTAGGACTTTTATCATGTGCGAGTGAGAAACTTATACTATATGATTTATCTGGTGGTCCATAATCAAATGCTTGTCTATGTGGACACCCAAACTCTTGACAAAGTAAAGGCCTTCGCACACGAGGCAACCAAAGTCTCTTGCCACGTTGCTTGCGGCCGGTTGCTTGCCATCATGGCAGGCAATGCTGGAGACTGAGCTCGCACACGCTTCCACTGTGACCTTTCACCTCTCGCCACGTTCTCTTTATGAAAGCGTATTAATTCTCACGCTTGCACTCAAGACACTCTGCATCTCTCCTCCGAAGGCTTGCCCTAGCATGACTGAAACTTCAAGTGACGATGGCGACAGTACTTCGTCATCTAATGATGATGTTGCAGCTGCTGCTGCAATACTTATAATTGCCGAGCAAAGTAAAAAGAGAAAAAGATCGTGTTGGTCTCGTGAATGGTTGACAAAACGACCAAGGCATGGTGCCTACTCGTGTTTGCTACAAGAGCTCCTCAACGAGGATCTGAAGGCAACAAGAACTTTCCTTCGAATGAGAAATGAACATTTTCAGGAATTGTTGCAGCTGGTTGGACCTCAATTAATTAATCAATTTAATCTGAACATTATTTTCATAACACAGATGCAATTTAAATGTATCATATTCGTGGTATCAGACAACACTAGCTTTGTACACAATGTCAACAGATGCTTCGGCGTGTAGATGCGTCGACCTGCATTTCCATTTTTTAAATGTAGGAGCTTTTACGACCTATTGATGCATTCAACATACAGCTTTGATAAATGAATGCTGTTCATGGCTTACATTTTCTTTGGATGGGTTTCTAGTATCCCCAAATACAGCGTTTTCTGTGCGAACCGTAGACATGTTCGCCATTTAATTGTGCAAATAGTCGCGAGAACGCGAGAACGAGGCTCTAAAGTCGCCCGGTGATTGGTGGATTCACAGAGAGTGGCACGCCACTGCCCCCAAAACTAGAACAGGTTTAAAGACGAGCAACTCAGTTGCTGGTGGCGTGGAAAGTTGCTTGGAATGCCAGTTGCTTTCAACCGACATCGCACACGAAGCAATGTATGGCAAGCAATCGAGTTGCCCGAGTGGAGTTGCCTTGTGTGCGAAGGCCTTACTGTGATATGGGCTCCGGCAACAAAGATGGAGTCTATTTGAAGGTTAAGTGTGCCTGTCTACCTAGAACGATCACTTTTGTCTTGTCTTCTTTCATCTTCAAGGAGTTTCCGTCCATCCAAGCTTCGATTTCCTTGGAACAGAGTTCTATTTCGAGCTTATTTGCTTCAAAAGAGGCGGAATCAGGGTTGGCCATGGCTGACAACTGTGTATCATCGGCATAGAGGAAATAGTCAAGATGGAGTTCTTCAAATGCTCTAGTCAGTGGAGCTATGTAGAGGAGAGAGAGCACGTGAGCCCTGCAGGAGACTGCCGATGCTGTGCCAGCAGTGACCTCATGCTGCGTCCTGACGATTGTGTGAGTCGTGAACACCACTGGAGAGCAGAATCCGATACCTCAAAGTCTTCTTGAAGCCTCAGCGGCAGTGTCACGGTTGAGTGTGTCAAAGGCTGCGGACGGATCCAAAATAGTATTTATGATAATAACCCCTCTGTCTACAGCCTTCAGAAAATGATCAACAACCTGCAGGAGTGCTGTCTCAGTGATATGACCAGGTCGGTATTCAGATTGGCGTCTTGGCAGAAGGCTGTTTGTGTCAAGATATAAAAATAGTCAAACCGACACCGCTCTCTCAAGAACCTTTGAGGGAAAAGACAGAATATGACGACCAACACAGTTTTCGACTCATTGCAGTTTACAAAAGCCGGAGTCGTATGCACAAATGTAACGTGGTGACTTTTGGGAGACACTCTCAGTTCGACCGAATGTTTTGGTTGATGCTCAGTAAACCTTCGCCATGAGATAACGCTTGCACGCAATTGAGGTTGGTGTATCTACAGAAGGCAGTCTGGAAGTGTCCATGAAAGCTGGGCTGCAGGCAAGACGGACACGAAAACAAGGATTCTCGCAACGCCACCCAGGGTCCGTATGCATAAGAGGGAAGGAAAATTCTTCATGAGCAAGACGTACTACTAAATACTTTCGTAGTTATGTCACATGCTACTTGCCATGCATGGGCGATGAGTTGCGTTATAGTTGATACTGCAGAGGTATGTAGTAACTACCTGGGGGGAATCCCGGGAGTCCCGTCATTGTGCGCATGCGCAAGCGTCTTTGACCAGTCTGCATTGGTAACACATTGTGCGCATGCAACACCACGTACAACTCATTTGCAATTTCCAATATTTCATGGCAATGAAATTTAAATTTATTGTAGATTTCTTCTTCATCGAACGAATCAAGCGGATTCGTGCGGTCGATATTCTGTCCCGTCTCCTTCGTTGCAGTTGCCGATCAAACATGCATTTGAACGCTGTCATCTTTCGTGTTGACGTAATCTATGAGCGAGTTTTCGCGAGGAACCTGGGTTAGCTACGGTAGGGTCACTGCGCATGTCTGGTTATTTTCTTCGCGGAAACGCTGTTCAGTTGTGTCCAGTCGCAACCCAGGCAACAAGATGGCGACAGCCTTGGCTGATGTGTTGCGAATTTACTGTTGTGAAGAATTAATTGACGAATCTGTGCAATTTGTTTGAGTTTTGGGGCTGAAATTTGAATGAAATTAGAAGCAAGCTGTGCTGGGATGTATTTAGGCCGATTGGGGAGGGGGGCGGGGGGGTGGGGGTGGGGGGGGGGGGGGGGGGGGGAGCGTGGTTTTTATCCCTGCCCTGCTGACAGTCAGAAATCGCACCCAAACTCCTGTTGACCTCATTTCTTCCCAAAATAAACATCACTGCTAAAATAAAATGCATTAAAACCAAGACAGTATCCAACCCAGTATCCTTAATTTTTGAAAGGTTAAGTGATTTACAACAATTGTGTTCTCACAATTGGTAACTTTGTGAAAAAACATATGCAGAAGTTTCTCACTTCGCCATGGCAGCCATCTTGGAACTGGAGTGAACGTACGCTGGGGCCAAGGTTGAACTTTGGTTAACCGGTGACGTCACTCTGGTCGTACCGTACCGAGTTTTTGCGACCTCCGGTTCGACTCGAGTCACTTTAGTTGACGCGAAAACTCGCTCATTATGTTCTCGCTCCAGCCTCCTCAGCTCGCACTTTTCCCACCAAAATCGTGAGACCTTGGCCTTCGTCGACACACATGTCTTCGTTTACAAAAAAAGCCATTTCATCTCAACAATGTTTTCATGACAAAAATGCTATTTAAATGTATCGTTTTCATGGCATCGGATAAAACTAGCTTTGTACACAACATCAACAGATGCTTCGGTGTTTAGATGCGTCGACCCGCATTTCCATTTTAAACATGTAAGAACTTACACGACCTATTCATGCATTCAACATACAGCTTTGATAAATTACTCACATAGTAAGGCGTTACTTCCCTCTCATGCATATGGGCCCAGGAAAGGTTACCGCCTGTCCTTGTCTCTGGTTTCCTGGAAAGGTCATAGTGAATCGGCACAAGCGACTGTCAGCAGCTGCCTGCCATGGCGTTGCCAAGGACACTCTGCCGCCCCATGACATTTAATGTTTTTAATGGCTTGAATGCAGAAGTGCCTGGAATGGCAAAATGTGACTCTTGAAGGCCTCTCCTCATTCGGAAGTGCCGGAAAATGTTTGGTTGAGAAAATTTTGGGTTGAGAGAAAGTCTCTCGAAGACGGCAGCTTCTTAGCCGAGCTGCAAAAACACGTGATGGATGACCACGTGGTCCACGCCAAGAAGACGTTGTGGCAAGATTCCCTCGGTAGTTTCCTCTAATTCTCTCAGCCTTGGGAGTGGAACGGCGTCACTTTAAACACGTTGCACGAAGAAGTTTTTGATAGGAGGATATCCGATTGTCAGTGCACCGCTCTTTGGTGCTGCGTTAGATTTTTCATTTTGCCTTCTGAGCCCCAATTGAGAGCCAGTTTCAGCGCAAAACCCATTTCCAGTTTGGGCGGAAAACTCCTATCCCATTTGTAGACAGGATTTCACAGCGACATGCGATATTTCTTCTGGCTTTACAGTTTTTCTTCTTCGTCAGCTACATCCTTTTAAATCCTTTTTGTGGTTTTTTTCTCGCAAGATTCCAGGGTGACGTGGAAGAGATTATTCAAGCATCTTCCCAATCTTCACTTCATTCTGCTATTGATTTATGAGAACTAACCATTCTTTCGACAAGAGAATTCTTTATTGTGTCCGATTTTCAAAACCTCAAAACGTGCATATTCACGATTCATCAATAAGGTATGCTGAAACCTTTGTTATTTAAAAAAACCCATCGTCAATGCTGAAACAGCTGTTAAAGAAAAATTCTAACTCAGGGTTGTTTTTCAAACAAATTTCGAGGATATATGCAGATACATCAGCAAACTTGAAAATACTGACTACTGCAAAGTAAGTGGGTTATGAAACCCTTTCAGATCATCTGACGCGTACTACGTCGCACGTTGAACGAACGACTGGGAACGTTGTAGTCACACTAGTAACGTACTACGTCACACTATTAACGCACTGCGTCACACTAGTAACGCACTACGTCACACAAGTAACGCACTACTTCACACAAGTAACATACTACTTCACACTAGTAACGTACTACTACCAAAGAACGTAAGTACGCAAAGAACGATCATAACGCGCGTCTGTGCGAAACGAGTGACGTTAGCGCTCCCAAGCGGCTGCGATGGTGCTGCACCAAAGAGCGCTGCAGTAAACAAACATGTGTACTTACATCAAAGAACGTGCTTACATCAAATAACGTAAGTATGCACGTTCTTTGCTTACATCGCGGAAAGCAGTCGAGCTTCGAAGACGGACTACAAGAACAAAAGTAGTTCGGGCCAGCATTGCAGTGCCATGAACTGCACCAACCAGAGCAAAGCGGCCTGAGGTTTCAGATTTCAGATTTCCAAAGGAAGAAAAAAGGTGCGTACATTGATGGGTAAAAATTAAAATGGCAAGTAGAATGTGACATAGCCATAGGCTACATGACTGTCTGAATCAGTGAATGATCGATCCAACTCTTTGCTTGTTGTTGCTTGCTCCACGCCATAGACCCAAGACTCAACTGCAAGTTCAGAAAA
>JAWQFJ010025219.1:0-5000 GCA_034096865.1 Theodoxus fluviatilis
GGAATACTGGCAGCAGAAGAGAGAAAGGAATCACTGGCAGCAGAGAGAGAAAGGAAACTGGCAGCAGAGAGAGAACAGGAATACTGGCAGCAGCGAGAGACAGGCATAATGCAGCAGAGAGATAAAGGAATAATGGCAGACAGGAGAGCAGTCGAGAGAATGGGAATACTAGGCAGCAGAGAAGAGCAGAGAGAGAAAGGAATACTGGCAGCAGAGAGAGAAGGAATCTGGCAGCAGAGAGAGAAGGGAATGCGGCAGCCAGAGAGAGAAACCCCCCCCCCCCCCCCCCCCCCAACCCAAAAAAAAAAAAAAAAACACCATCAAACCTAAATGGAATACTGGCAGCAGAGAGAGAATAGGATACTGGCAGCAGAGCAGAGAAAGGAGGACTGCAGCAGAGTGAGAAGGAAATGTAGAGAGGTGGGAGAAGGCAGGTTGGTGGTCAGGGCAGACAGCAGATAGCAAAGGGAACCAAAACTGAAGTGATGAAACAGGAACCATTCCTACACGTGCAAGTTTACAACAGCCAAAACAACCATCAACTACAGTTGGGAAACTATTTCCACTTCTTGCAGCTCTCAGCAGTAACATAACCTACTTTAGTCAAACTCGTATTATAACTCCATCATTCAATAAATACAGGGCTGCCTAGCCCTCCTTTGTTCGATTTCAGTATTACCAAGTTCCAATTTCCGTATATTTCAGTTCCGATTTCAGATATATAAACCGTGCGACAGTGCAAGAAAACAAAGCAACTTTAATCATTAACCAGGGACCAAAAGACTTAAAACAAAAACATACCTGATTTATGTACCACTATATACAATAGTTCTGCAGCTTGTTTACTGTTACAAATACTGGTAGTAGGCACTTTTCAGGCCTTTCAGGTCTTTGACACTGTAGTTTCTGTCAAGGGCTTGTCCAGGCCTGGACTTGGCTACCACCAAGGCCTCCAAGGTGTCGGATACCATGCTGCCTCTGAAGTGTGTTTTGTTCTTTCTCACGAATGAGAAAATGCGCTCACAGTGAGCTGATGAGTGAGGGATTGTCATTATGGCAAGCATAACCATGGGGAGGTGTGGGTAAGAGGAGGTCTTCCCCTACACCTACACTCAGTTTGTCCAATGCCGCCATTGGGAGGTTCAGTTCTACTGTCAAGTCTACCATCATCGCCTCAGCTCGAATTACGTCGATGTCGATTTGGGACACTTTCGAAGGAGGCGGTGTAAAATATTCACTGATAGGTTTTTGCGCTGCTGCGACCTTCTTCTCCTCATTTTTCTTCACATGCTTTGGGCCTTCAACATGCCTTTCGATATCGTTGGCGCCACCACTGGAGATGCTGAACTGGTTATCACAAGTCGTACATTTGACAGTGGAGTCAGTGGTGCCGCGGACTATAAATGGATACTTCTCCGTGTACGCTGGAATGTAGACCTGCGACCTCCGCTGTTTCTTCGATAATTCAGAAACACAATCGCTTGGCTTTCGCTTTGACGCCATTGTTGCACATGAACACTGCACATACCGGCACTCTCCGGAAAAACACTTCGTGCGTTGCGCTTGCGCACTGTACGAAAAATGACGTCACTCGGCAATTTTCAGAAATATTTTCGCGCGCTGCGCCTGCGCATTACAGAACAAACCCATTCGGCAATCATCGGTAGACTGCTTCGGAAAACGATTCGCGCACAGCCACAGGCCAACGATTTTGGAAATTATTTTATTATAGTTTTTATTTTGATATTTCCGGAACGCAAAATAAACTCCCGTATTTTCCGGAACACTCGCCGATTTTTTTATATTTCCGGACAAAATACGGAATTTCCGTACGGGTAGGCAGGCCTGATAATACATCCCAGCTAATTCAGCTAGTAAGGAAAAAAAAAAAATGATAAGGTTGGTAAATAGGCCTAATCATTCTTTGGTTTTGACTTGAACAATTTTTTAGAAGAGGCAAGAATGAACAAACATAAACATTTATCTTTCACTGAAAATTCTTTTTAAATAACTTAAATAGTGGATTACGCAGGTGCTCATTGGGCAGGGAAGATGAGACACCATGCTGTTTGTTACAATCAATTTCTATTTTTAACTTTTAAGTAAAAATGAGTTATGTTCAGATGAAGCTACTGTATACATTTTGCATAACACACACTAACACAAAAATGTGCAATTTCAGTCAGGTCTCCTAAAAATAAAAATGTTTGTCTAAAAAAGACCTCCCCACAGACCCTAGTGTTTTGCCATGTTTACATTTATAACCACAACTATTCTTGTTTCTGGCCCAAAATGAGTAGCCCAATGACCAGAGGGTAAAAGTGGGCACGTTGGAGCATCCAGCAATGGCTGCGAGGTTGCTATATGAAAGCCATTACTACAGCACAGTTACTGAAAGCCATTACTACAGCACAGTTACTGAAAGCCATTACTACAGCACAGTTACTGAAAGCCATTACTACAGCACAGTTACTGAAAGCCATTACTACAGCACAGTTACTGAAAACCATTACTACAGCACAGTTACTGAAAGCCATTACTACAGCACAGTTACTGAAAGCCATTACTACAGCACAGTTACTGAAAGCCATTACTACAGCACAGTACTGAAAGCCATTACTACAGCACAGTTACTGAAAGCCATTACTACAGCACAGTTACTGAAAGCCATTACTACAGCACAGTTACTGAAAGCCATTACTACAGCACAGTTACTGAAAGCCATTTCTACAGCACAGTTTCTGAAAGCTATTACTACAGCACAGTTACTGAAAGCCATTACTACAGCACAGTTACTGAAAGCCATTACTACAGCACAGTTACTGAAAGCCATTACTACAGCACAGTTACTGAAAACCATTACTACAGCACAGTTACTGAAAACCATTACTACAGCACAGTTACAGAAAACCATTACTACAGCACAGTTACTGAAAGCCATTTCTACAGCACAGTTACTGAAAGCCATTACTACAGCACAGTTACTGAAAGCCATTACTACAGCACAGTTACTGAAAGCCATTACTACAGCACAGTTACTACAGCTGTTAACTACACCTCCAGCTACTCACGGCGGAGCAGAATGGTCCAGGGCAGTGAACAGCTGCTTCTTCACATCCAGGTTTTCCACAATGGCCTCTATGACCAGGTCTGCATTGGCCACAGCACTCTGGGGGTCAGTGTTGGTGATGATGCTCTTCATGGTCCGGTCCACAAACTGCTCCTGACTCTGCATGGGAAGCAACCAGTCTGTCATTGATGCTCTCCCCTCCAGGCTCCATGGAGATAAGGTCAATTAGATGATTCATTAAAAGATAAATGGGTAGATATATGCTTTTATGAACAGGCCAATGAATGGTAACAAGCAGAGAGAGAGAGAGAGAGAGAGAGAGAGAGAGAGAGAGAGAGAGAGAGAGAGAGAGAGAGAGAGAGAGAGAGAGAGAGAGACAGACAGAGAGAGACAGACAGACAGAGAGAGAGAGACAGACAGAGACAGACAGAGAGACAGATACACACACATGGATGCACAGTTAAATGGACAGATACAGATGCACAGACAGGCAGAAAAACAACCAGGAAGGGATAATGGAGGGGTTGACAGGGTGGGGGATGGGGTTGGGGGAGAGACACGGGAGTTCACAAGTTATTCCTTATTACCACTGCATCAAGGTGACAAATCATGGGCCCCCTGAAAGTGGTTGACAAATTCACACATCATCCTGAAGAAAATGAAGGGTGTGCAAGATGCGCATGCATTATTCATAAAGCATGAGCATGGCAAAAAGGTCACTCAGGACACAGTGCCTACCTTGGAGTCACCAGTGAACTTCTTCTTGGCAATACGATGCAGGCTAGTTTTGATGCTGGCCATGGACTTGCTCAGGATGTCATTATTCTGGTCCACCAGTGTTACATGGTGGCCATTGGCAGCCGCCTCCTGTGTTCAGAAATTCACAGGCATGAAAGTAACCTTGGCCCAGTTCAGTCCAATCTAATTCACTTCAATCCAGCCAATCCAATCCAAACCAATCCAGTCCAAAACAACCTCAAACAATTCAGTTCAGAGTGGGCTTTCAACAATTCCAATCCTATCCAACTAAACCTAATCTAAATGCAACGCAATGGTGTGCATTTTGATGCAATCAAGTCTAGTCTAGTGCATTATATAGCAGTCAGTTCTGATCAAAAGCAGTCCTAAGCAGTCCTATCCAGACCTAACCGATGTGAACACACGAGAGATGAACAGTCAACTCTTCCACTTTTCACTAAAAACATAGCTATGATTCAGCAAACAGGGCAAAAAAAATATAGGATCAGTAGGTTGACCAGAATATTTTTTTCTTTTCATTTCTTTGTAGAGGAGACCAGATTGATCATAAACCAAACTTTCTTTCAATGAAACACACAAAAAATTTAAATATTGGATTCCCTAAGTGTTTGTAGGTCAGGGAAGATGGGACAGCACACAGGTAATTGTTTATCATCATTTTTTTTTCTTTTCTTCTTTTCTGAATGAGCAAAAAAAGTATTGGGTTGGCAGAAAAAATAGTGGATTCCCTGAACTAATAGCCTGTACGAGTGGTAGAGTATTTAAAGACAGCATAATGTTTGTTATTTACTGTCAATCTCTCTCTCTCTCTCTCTCTCTCTCTCTCTCTCTCTCTCTCTCTCTCTCCCTCTCTGGCAGTAAGAATTTTGCAGCCAGGCACCAATCTGCCCTCTAAAGAGCCCAGATCCTATGTCCATATGACGTTGTCCTCCTTAACCAAGCAATGGAGTAACGCTTATGATAGGGAAGTTTAAAATAGAAAACTACGTTTCTGGCATCTGCACACTTTGCCCGAATTATATCATAAAAGTGTAATTCACCCGTCCCATATTTACATTTTGACTCATACTTGGTGCCTGGCTGCGGAATTTTTTCCCTTCTTATTCAGCCGCTAATATGCTAGTAAAAATCACAACAAAGTCTATAGACCATAATTTATATATATATATGA
>JAWQFJ010025219.1:10000-12500 GCA_034096865.1 Theodoxus fluviatilis
CCATCCATCCATCCATCCATCCATCCATCCGTCCGTCCGTCCGTCCGTCCGTCCATCCATCCATCCATCCATCCATCCATCCATCCATCCATCCATCCATCTATCCGTCCGTCCATCCATGCACCCATCCATCCATCCATCCATCCATCCATCCGTCCGTCCATCCATCCATCCATCCGTCCGTCCATCCATGCACCCATCCATCCATCCATCCATCCGTCCGTCCATCCATGCACCCATCCATCCATCAATCCATCCATCCATCTATCCACCCATCCATCCATCGTTTTTGTATTTTTAACGCAAATACTACGGGTCCGTCAATACTACCAGAAATTTCCACCAACCCTTTCTTCCCCTTGTGATATTTCTTGTGAAATATTCGTGAGAAAAAAAATCTCTCCAGTCACCTCCTCCCGAGCCAAAATGGCGAGGAGAAGAATTATCGAATGATTACGTCTGATTTAAATCTGTGCGGTTTTCTGTGGGGCAGTGACTTGCAAAGTTTACAGTGTTGGTTATGAAAATTCATGAGTAACTCGACTGTGAAGAGGCAACAATTGTCCACAGTCAGCATTGTCCGTCAGACCAAAAGCGAGCCTTTACCCAGCAGCCTTATTGTCGTTGTGTGTGTGTGTGTGTGTGTGTGTGTGTGTGTGTGTGTGTGTGTGTGTGTGTGTGTGTGTGTGTGTGTGTGTGTGTTCCTATATGTTCCTATGTGTTTATATATGGCTCAGAATCCTGGGTCCTGTACCACTGTGACGAGACCCCCCCCCCCCCCCCCCCCCCCCTTCCCTCCTTCTGTATTTACTAACCTGTGATGTGAGAATTCCTGTGGCCGCCAACCGTTCTAAAAATAGTAACGATAGCATGTCACGGCTCGCCAACCATAGCTCCACTGTGTGTGAGAGTTAAGAGTTGACCCACTACGTCTCTCTCTGCACGATTCCTAAGAGGAGAGTGACTAAGGACACCGCGACTTGCCTTGCATTTGCTCTCAACTGTTCTAGTGATTTTTGTGCTTAATAGTCCTGAGGCCAAGCAGCTCTATAGTTCAAAAGCTTCGGATAGTCGTTCATACCAAAAAATATTTGTTCTCATGGGTTAAGGGAATATTCTTTGTTGATATTTTGTACACTCTAACTTTCAAATGAATCTAAATAACGTATGATAATTAAAAGAAGTTGGAAAAAAACTCTATGAAAAACGTCTACCAGATTCGGAGTTGCGTCCCTTGCATACGCGTATCTAACTTAAACAACGGCGCTCGACGAGTGCATTTTGCACTGCTGCGAAGACATTACTTCTCTAGATTTAGCGAGTTTCACAGAGATTAAGTGGAATACCACCATATGGTCAAGCAAGCAGTGGAGTACTTTAGACGGCGAAGAACGTGTGATAGCTGAGAAACTTCTTGCTTTACAATCAAAGCCTGAAAGTGAAACGCATTACTTTCACCTGTAATGTAATGTTACAATCGTTTCACAAACAAACGAAGAATCGAACAGGTGCAGCGTCGCATTGAGAAGAGTAAAGCTGCGGGAGCTGTTTCACCGAGGGAAAAAATAGACCACAAGGACAACAGCCGAGAATCGACTACCAGAAGCGAGCATACCCTGCCACCTGTCTGTATTGTGTGCAGAAAGACTAAATCTAAAAAATGCAAATCGACAGGGACTGGAGCTCCAGAAAAACTCGTACAAGTAAGTTGAACGTTATACTTTCGTTACATTTTAGTAAAAACTAGTTGATTGATTGCCTGATTGATCATTTGAGGTCTATTTACACCATAATCATGTGAGGAAAATAGTGTTGCTTGTTGCACGAAACCAAGTTAAAGGGGCAGTCTAGGGAAAATAAATAATGTCCAAAGAAAGTCAGTAGGTACGAAGTATATGATCAAAACAAATGAACATGATCTTAGGCTCAAACAATCCCCAGAATACAGATTTAACGTAGAAAAATGAACAAAGTGGTAAATACGCATAAGTGTTAGTGCGATAATGAGTGCGCAAATATTGTATTTTATTTTTTTAACTTGAAAAATAAAGAACCGTGGACAGCAACCGACAAAGTATTCTTTCGTGAGTACAGATGGCCCTGAAAAGGACCGTTCGTAAGCGGACGTAGACCAAGAGGGGTAGAGCCTCCCGCCCCGGGATGTAGACCGCCGAGTCACAAGGACGTGGCGGCTCTGTCTCTGTGGCACTGGCAGGGCTCCGTCCCTGCTGGCAGGTATACGTCGTGAAGTACTCTCTTGGCAAGCTTTCGGAAATCTTCCTCCATTTGAAGAACAAGCGTTTTCTCCGCCTCCATTCGCCGGTGACCGAAACTGCGAGGCGTCCCTCCATGTCTACTCGTCAATAGGGCCAGACTCACGTTTCGTCGCTTGTGCTCTCGTCGACCCCCTGCTTCTTCTTTGCTCCCACCCCCTCTCTCCCTCGTCTGCATTACTAGAACTGCTGCTGCAGTCATCCCGAAGGTGGGGGCCTTCGTGTAA